>CAJNJA010058386.1:0-24087 GCA_905231915.1 Symbiodinium necroappetens
CACGACAGTAATCCATGCGCTAGCCTAAACTAGCCAAGGCTCACTGATGTACCGCTTGGCCACCCAGTTCGAACGGTCTGGCTCTCGCCGCATGCGATGACAAACGCGCATGGACCCTTTGGCGAAAGGCTCCTGGAAACTTGGGGCAAGACTTGTCTTACCCGTCTTACCCCAAATCCCAAACCCCTGAAACCCGGGAACCCCAAAACCCTAAAGAATGGAAGCCCTAAACCCGAAGCCCTATACCCTAAACCGAAAACCCTAAGCCCTAAACATTCTTATCTTGGAGTTCTGGGTTTATGGCCCCAGGTCAGTCGGGAATCACTTAGAGGCCCAGGGGACATGGCAAGTCGGTTGTAAGTAGAGGCATAAGTGGAGTTACCCCAACTATGACCACAACCTAAACCCTACCTACAACCCTAAACCCCAAAACCCAAAACCCTACAACCCCTCTTATAACCGACTTACTAATTCCCCTGGGCCTCTAAGCACGACCCTGAAGCCGAACAATTCGAAGTCTCGCTGGATCGTCACAGCGGAACGACCAGAACCGCAAGGCTTAGGGTTTAGGGATTAGGGTTTAGGACACATGAGGATCCCTCGGGTTTATAGGGTTTAGGGTTCATAATAAGCACAAAAAACATGGGATTTAAGCGTTAGGGTTTAGGGCTTTTTGGTGAAGCCTTCCAAGGCTTCCGAGTGCTCTTGATGTGGGGGGTCGGAAGAATTGGTAAGAGTATGCGCTTATAGTCCCCATATCCATGTTTATATACAATATCACACTGTAGTATACGCCACAGTAGGAGTCCCTTTGAAGTCCCGGTCTATCAATCTGAAATTCCAACATCGAAATCCGATGCAAATTAAACCCATAAAGAGCCCTCCAACGGAACCATTCGAGAAACCCTCTCCTAATCCTGAACTAACTGTCGATGTCAACAACCCCCAAGAATTACTCATAATTAGGGTTCTATATTCAACAACAAGGAGACTTAAGAAGCCCTAAACCCTAAACCCCTAAACCCTAAACTTCAAACCCCTAAACCCTAAACCCCTAAACCCTAAACTTTAAACCCCTGAACCCTAAACCCTAAACTAGTGGAAAGCCACAGGGCTCCTTCTCGAACCGGACCAAAACGTCAGAGGTGACCCAAGCTTTTCGTGTCGGGTCCCATCGCCGTCGCTGGGCGTGCTCAAGGGGCAGCTGCTTCCTGGATCCGGGGGTGAAAGATCAAGCCGTTTCGGACCTTTAGGCTTGGAAGGCATTTAGCGTTAGAGTTTAGGGGTCCTAGCTTTAGTGCTTATAGGTTTGGGGATTAAAGGCTCAGGGTTTTCGGATGAGGAAGCCGCTTCCTGGATCGGGGTCGTCGGAGTATTCACCGTAGGATTGAGGGCACAACGACTCGCGCACTGAACGTTCAGGAGGAATTTAAGGGAGGCCAGGCACCGAAGGATAATGATCGAGCAGAACAACTTTAGTTGCCCAAGAGACCTCCTTCAAGTTCCCATTTGGGCTGGGATGCCCCTTTGGGGTCTTTGGGGCTTAGGGTTTCAGGTTTCGGGAATAGAAAACGAATCAGTCCAAGTCCTGACACAAAAAGCCCTGCACCTTGCGGCAGGGACTCATATTCTTGGGGACACCTTATCAGGGTGACACACGGCTTTCAGGGGGTCCAGACTCTTTGTGAAGCTCATCCAAAATCACACCTGGCAAGCTAAACCCAATGCTCCAAACGGAAAGCTTTCAAGCCGCATTCCATGAACAACTGGACCCCAAACCCTAAATCTGGATCCCCAACTCGGAACCCTGAACGCGGGAAAGCATCAACCACAAACCCTGCCATTAGCACCCACACCCAAATCCGAGAACCTAGCCCTATAACCCACATTCCCTAAACCCCCAAACTCTGTATTGTCTAACCCAGCACCCGACCTAGACCCCCCAACTACCCACTATTTATAGCCATCAGGGCTCTATTGAAGGGCACTTGGGGTCCTAGAAAAAACCTCAAGTACGGGCCAAAAGGCAAGCCGTAGGATTGCCACGGGTCCGGGAGCTGCAGGGCCTGTTCAGATTGGCGCGGCAGCTTCGGGGCTTGGGGTTTTAAGGTTTGGGGAGCACTGGTTCCGAAGACCCCAGACTCAGAATCCCGAGGGTGCAGGAGGGTTTAGGGCACAGGGTTCAGGCTTTAGGTGGATTGGAATCCCCGAACGCATCATGGCCCTACCAGCAGAGATAGAAGTGTGCAGCACACGGGCAAGCATCTGGGCCTTCATGGCAGCCTGCCTCCACCGCTGGCGCGGATCCATGCGCTGCCGCGGCAGTGGCTGCACATGGACCTCCGGTCCTGACCCAGCAGATGTATAGATGTATCCGCCTCTCAATAGCCAGTGCCTTCACTCCGACGTCCCAACAACTGAACACTTGACAACATCCACAAAGCCACGTTTAGGGGGTGTAGGCGTAGGTTCCTGAGACCCATGTCTGTTAAGGCCTCAAATCCGACTCGACCCTAAAGCCACCCAAACATTCAAACCACATGCAAAAGAATAAACATACCAGAACCTGCAAAGCGCAGAACCTTATAATAACTCTTCTCTGGCAGCCCTCTCTGCCTCCACTGCCTGGAGGTAGTGTGGCGAGCCATTGAAGGCTTGCGCCCACGATGCCTCGGAGTGTTCCCACCCCTACACCCCCCAAACCCTAAACTCCTATACCCTGAAACCCTCAACCCTAAACCCCGAAACTCCAAATCCCTGCGGTAGCTTGGGTTGTAGGATGGAGCGTGCCAGTCCGAGAGGGTTCTCGGGTCTCGGGCTTGCGCGCTGAGGGTTCTACGGATCAGGCTCGTGGGGTTTAGGGTTAAAGGTTTAGGGTTGACGGGCTTAAGGTATAGGGTTGAGGGGCTTAAGGTTTAGGGTTTGGGGTTTAAGCTTTAGGGTTTAGGGGCTTATAGGGTCTAGGGGCTTAAGGTTTAGGTGATTGGGCCTGCTGTTGAATGGTGAGGCCTAAGGGTTCTACAGAGACTGAGTGTCCATGGGGGTAGAAGTGGGGCTGACGGCTGGAGGCTGCGATTAAGGACTCTGGGAAGTAGCCCGAGCATGTGAACTTCCTGTCGTTTTTTCCCCGATCGTCGTTCTTTCTCGACGGTACATGCTCATGACTCTTGGTAGACCCGTTTAGAGCGTTGGCGACGCGCCGGGTGCAGGATTTGGGTTTTTTCAGATTCGACCTCTTGCGTTTAGAAGATGTCGGACTTGGAGAACCGGGCTGTCCATGCTGCCAGGAAACAATAGAAACGGAGCTACACCAAGTGTAGAAACAATAAGGAGCTCCTGTATCAAGAACCCCCCGCCCCATTATAGCTTTCCGTTTCGAAAGATACCCACTAATTAACCTGTGAGGGCCCGGTTGCTCATCGCCTGCGGGACACCGTGCTTCCGGGCAATCCTCGGATCAAGAGAGGCGGGAACTTAGAGTACTAATGCTTAAATAGAGTACGGCTTTCGTGCAAACTCAACTATACATCATCTGCATGTAAAACTGAACAAGCAAGCTAAACGAGGGACTAGGTAAAACAGTATCACAATTCGCCCACCTTTCAACCACTGAAGAGATATGTGGAGCCGTCACCAAGGCACATCCATAGGAGCTGCGTATGAAGCTCCTGTGGGCAAGGCTGTGGGTGTGTCGTTGTGAAGGAACGTTCAGGGCTTAAAAATCACAGGGTTGGCCCTTTCGAAACCTTTGCCCAATGAGGGAAAATAGAACATGTCCCAAAGGCCTACCTAGATCCGGAGGGTTCCGGGGCGAGCTGCCAATGGTTGCACCCATTCTCTTCTGGCCAGTGTCCAGCGCACTGAAGCCCAACCCATTTAGATAAGGGCCTGGTGTGAGTTTAAGTTTAAGCCCTAAACCCGTGCTTCGTGTATGAAATGCGATCCTGCTGGAGTCCTCCAGGAGGGAGTTGAGGAGTTCAGAACCCTCGAGGGATCAATGCCACCCCTCACCATGTTGTAGGTGTCGGGAAGGCTTTAAGGTAGATCTTGGCAGCTCAAATCCTTGAAGCACCAAAGCGATAAGATTCAACAGCCACTAGACCCTAGAAAGCCCCCAACAACCTTCCTTAGTGCATAGGTTTTTTTAACAAGAATAAGCTTTTTAAACCACCTATGCACTATGTTTTTCAAAAAAACCTAAGCCCCCCAAGAAGCTCTTTAAAAGCGCCGAAGCTCTCAGGGCCATAAACTCTGTAAAGCCTTCTGGGTGCCTTCATGATTTGAATCGGTTTGCTGGTAGATTGTACGACAACGGTAATACTGAAACGCACATTGATATGATAACACTGTTTCATCCCCCCCCCTCCCCCCCCAAAAAAAAAGCCTGTAAGTCGCGCAGCCCGCAGCTGCCCAAAAGGCCCTCCCAACCACCGGCGCGCATGGCAGCCCATTGGAATGGCAGGGAGCTCGCTTGATTCTTAGCACTTATACGAGGATGTTGCGGTGGATTATAGTACGACCATGTAGGGTGGATAACGGGTGTTGTGGTAGATTGGTGTTTAGGGCTTATAGGGGATGCTGCTCCTGACTTGTCAAACCTCTTTATTGCAAGAGGTGCCCGAGGCCACAGGGTTCAGCACGACGGCTTGGGTTGTGGGGGGTGTAGGCTTTATAGGGTTCAAGGCTTTATGGCTTCGGGGCTACCGGTGTAACTTCAGGGTTTTGGGGTTTTGGAGCGAGGCCTCATTTTCTAAACCTAATCTATGGCTTTTATGGTCTATGTCCTAGCGTTGAGACAGATGAATCAAAGCTTGCGGCTTGTGTCTTGAGAGGTTTTAGCTTTTGGCTTCAGGATGAAAATTCAGCGTGGTGGTCGGGAAGATTAGGTTCATAATTGTGGAGTTCATGCACGTAGGGTTCAGGTGCTGCAGAGCAAGGAAGCTGCCGGACAGCAGAAGCAGGCATCATGTCCTATACTGTGGTTGTTTAAGGGTTTAGGGTTTCGGATTAGGGTTTAGCCCAGGGTTCCAGAAAACTACAACTCGTAGTTCCCCGGTTCTGAACCTCTGCAGTCCCCCCCCAAAGCCCATACCCTAAACCCCCGAACCTGAGCAATACGGCAGTGGCAAACAGCACAGTACCTGCTTCGGGAGATGTTCGGGGAGCTGAAAGGATTCAAACACCCGGGGTAACCATGGGCTTTGCGGCTTGCAAGTCTGAATCCAACACGAATGTCTCCATTAAGGGGCTCCTCCATATGACTTTCCTTGTGACATGTGCTTAGCTTCAAAGCGTAAGATCTGTGGGGCTACAGAAAAGCTGTGACAAAGGGGAGCCTCCATTGGGTTGCGATTCGGACCCACTGATTGAGATGTAGACGGCAAGCCTGAGCCCAATATAAATTTCAGGCTCAAGGTCTACAGCATTTAGAACATCCTTGCAAGAACGCTCGAACCAACAGCGGGCATTCTTGGAGACCTAAAGAGGATTACTAGCAACCTTAGTCAAACTACTCAGATCCGTCTACGGTACCTCATCCTCTGCTAAACCCTCGTCAGAGCCCTTTCGCCCTCGTCCTCGTGTCTTCCAGGGCGGGGTACCGCCCTTGAGCTCTCCACCCAATCATCTTGCTGCCGCGGGGAGTGTATCTGTCGCAAGGGTTCCGTGGGCTTTGGAGTTTTTTCAGTTTAAGGTTTTGGGGCTTGGTGGTTAGATGTTCAAGGACTTTAGAGTTCACCTTGTTGGAATTCAGACGCCTAAGTCCCCCTAAAACCGCCCCTAAAGCAGAAACCCAATGCCCGGCAGCCTGAACCTGCCCTCCAGACTTAGACCTAAAACCCGATCATCCTCGAAACCCTAAGCCACAAACTTAACACCCGAAGCTCTAACGAAACCCAAGGCAGACTATCTGCAGATCATCCTAAGAGCCCTCCTCCGTCCCCTCCTTTCCCCTGCCTGGGTGTTGAAGTTGCAAAGAGTTGGTCATGAATACTGACACGATGAACGAACGCTATAAGGAATATTTTATAGTTTGGAAAAACCCGAACCCCAAACCGTAAGACCTGAACCCAAAACCCAAAATCTTACAACCCTAAACCCTAAACTCCGAATCCCTCTTTCCCCCCCTCCCCCGACTCCCGGTGCTGGGCTGCGCACCGCATGCCGCAGGCCGTAGGAAGCCCCGGGCCGATAATGCCCAAGCGGCGGCTCGGGTTGCTGAGGCTCCTTGTTGGGCTTAGGGGTCTGGGGGCTTAGGGTTTAGGGGCTTAGGGTTTAGGGGCTTAGGGGCTTAGGGTTTAGGGGCTTAGGGTTTAGGGGTTGGAGGATCTTCTTCCCAGACCCTCAAAATCCATTCATGAAGGAACATACCTTCAAAATTTACAAGAGGATCCTTAATGTATATATGGTTTAAGGTATATTCCTAAATGAAGCAATGTTGGAAGGTCTGCGGTTTATAGGGTTCCTAGAGTGGGTACATAGGGCTACTATAGGGTACCATGAGGGTGTTATACGGTTTTGCGAGGGTCCGTCCTATGGTTTCTATGGCTTCGAGACCGTGTGAGCAACAACTTCGGTGGCCTAAGCCTAACGGTATTGGTTAGGGCCCTAAGGTTGATGATATAAACCCTGCATTACCCATAGTAAGGAATAGACCACAATTCCCATAGTTTAAGGTCCTTAAGGTCATGCAGGATTTATATCACCAACAGCCCTAAACCCTAAACCCGGTGGTGCTGACAGAGGAAACCTGGTTCGGGGGTTTGAGGCCATCTGGGTGGTGTTTATAAAGGCCTAAAAGCCTTTGCACACTATTTTCTCGTAAGTAAGATTCTCTTATAGGCCCAAGAAGAGAAAATTAGAAAATGTCCCAAAAGCCTACCCAGATAGGGATCTCTAGGCTTTCAGGGTTTGGGGTTAGAGTTTAGGTGTATAAGCACCTCAATACCCCCGGGCTCTTGCGCCACAGGCGCTGGGGGCGCGGGCTCTGGCTCCTCAACAGCTACAGCGCCTGAGAACGAGACCGGGCAGTCTGTAGGGTTTAGGGTTTAGGGTTCAGGGGTTTAGGGGCTTAGGGGTTTAGGGTTTTAGGGTTCAGGGTTCAGGGTTCAAGGTTTAGGGTTCAGGGTTTTAGGGTTTAGGAGTTTTAGGGGTTTAGGGGGTTAGGGTTTAGGATTCAGGGGTTTCGTTGGTAGAGAAGTTATCTTCAAGATGCCAGTAAGGCAGGCATCCTACCAAGCCCCTTGCTTTTAAAGACTGCTGTTCGGGAACATGGACTTACCCATAGGCCGCTAAGTAGTTCCTTTTTGGGGATTACCTTATAGGCTTATAGGATTCTAAATATAAACCACAAAAGGAACTACGTAGGCGCCTATGGATAACTTCAAGATACCAGCATCGGGAAGGCAGAGGTCGCCCGCAATTATCCTCTTTGTGGCTTACCCTAAGGCTCGAAGCACCCCAGATTCTAAGGCTTTTGGGCCCAAAGACTCATACTATGTAGGGCTTTTGGGCTATTTTGAGCCTTCGGGGTTATGGTACCCGAAAAGAGGATCTTTATGGCTTGTGGTACGTTAAGACGAGCAAGCTCCTAGACGAAGACCACGGAGACAAAGGCATAGATGGCTGCTATCCCTAAACTCAAAGCCCCAAACCCCTAAACCCCTAAACCCAAAGCCCCTAGACCCTAAAAGCCTAAAGCCCCTCAACCCCTCAAGCCCTAAACCCTACGAAGATCCCTTGGCTTTCTTCCTGAAGCCCCAGAAAACCTCTGGCTTGGGGTTGTTCCTGAGGCCTTACGAAGCCGAGATTTCTGTGTATGTATACGGAGATGTATATATAAAAAACAGTATGTGCAAAAAAAGAAAAGAGCTGGTATAGACAGCACCCCATTCTAGCCCTTGTAGGATCAAGCGACTTAGTCAGTAGGTTTGAATGTGGGATTATTACTACCTTAATTGGAGATACCCTGGTTGTAGCCCGGCTTGTGCCTTGTTTACTACCCTGAGACCCATTAATGATCTCTTTTTGATTTAAGTCTACTCCTTATTTGACGGGTTTTGGAGTCTCTGGGTAGGACCCTGGACTCTAAGCTTCACGGAAAACCCGATAGGTATATCAAGGCAGAATTATCTATAGGGACTATAACGGAATACAGCATATCATGAAAGTAATTCAGATCCCTATATTAGCTCTGACCGGACACTGAAACTGCAGAATGGCCCCTGGCGTCTGTTCAGGCATACGGCCTTACGGCTTTGTGTTTCTGAGTTTAGGGTCCTTGGACCTAGGGTTGCGGGTCTCAGGTCCAGGGTCCAAAGGCTCTGGGCTGTAGAGTCCCAGACTTTCTGCGTTTAGGGTTGTTGGGATCTGTGTTAGGGATACGGAAGATCGTAAGGTATGACCATGTACACGACATGCGAAGCCATTCACAAAAACGTCGTTGTTGGACAAGTTTGGGGGCCTGACTAGCTGGAACATAGGCTTGCTGTATAAGAAACTATCTGTATATATAAATATATATGTGGATAGATAGGTAGATAACTAGATATAGATAGGTAGATAGGTAGATAGATAGACAGATAGATAGATAGACTGTACTGTCCTAAAGTCTACAGGAACTAGCAGGGATTGGAAACTTGCGGACTGCGAGGGGCCACTGTTACCAACGATCCGAATCCCTGCAAATCCACGCTACCCCGCAGAAGAGATGGACTCGCCTTGCAACTTCTGCCTGCGCCGATCTTTTCGCTTCCTGAGTCAGATGTCTCACCTTGAACCCCATCACCCCACTTAGGTTCCGAAGGAGTTCTATGCGGGTTCAAGAAGGGCTCTGTGCGGATTCTATGTGTTCTTCTTTTACATAAAAAGATTGCTCCATATTGAAGCCCCCGCACCCTCCACCCGGACAAACCTAGCCGGCAGCCTAGCAGTTAACCTCTTTCGCACCAGCAAAGACTTGCGATCAGGGTTTGGGGTTTACGGCTTGAGCGTCAAGATGCATGCGGGTAGTTCTCGAAATCAGGGTCCCCAACATAGCGCGGCACCCGCATAAAAAGGAGCCCAGAAGGGACCCGGAAAAAAGAGAACTCCCATACAATGACTTGGTTTTCGAATCCCACATTCCCGGCGAGACCCTTTGCTGGCATGATCCACGGATATTCAAAAAGAAAGCCCTGACTGTGAACAACGCCCAAGATATAAGATTTTCGGCCACGCAGGTGGGGCTGAATGAGTGTCTGAGAGGCTGCTTCTCTTCAGCCCATTTGTCCTGCGAAGGCTCTGCGGATGTTCAAACTCAGGCCCTGGGGCTGAAAGACTGGGGGGGGGGGGGTTCTCAAAGAGCCCAATGCACCATTAAATAGGGAATATACCCCCTAAATGATAGGGGCCTTAATATTATGATTTAATTAAGGCTTTTTCCTTAATTAAAGGGTATTGGGCTCTCTGGGTTCTTAAGTTTGCTTTAGAGAGCTAGGAAGTAACGAGTGGTCAAAAAGCTCACCCGGTGCACTGCCCTTGTAGGGTTCACGCAGTCACCTGTATATACTACCCTGAGGGACCCTAAACCCTAAATCCCAAACCCTAAACCCTAAACCAACCCTAGACTAGACTGTAGCGGTGTCCCGACTTGGTGGGTCCTCTGAACCTCCAGGGAACTGGGCTTCGCGACATTTGGCCTTCAACATCCTACCTCTAGTCTCTATTGTAGTTCCTTGGGTTACCTTATCTTTTACGGTTTGGGTCTTAGGGGCCTCGTAGTACTATAGGATATTATAGGATCCTAGCTATAATGGTTAAACCAAAACAGGAACTACAATGGAGACGATGGGTAGACCCGGACCCGAAATCTGCCTTGCCGGGGCTGGGCTGTCCTGCAGCTGCTGCCAGCGCTCTTGCATCCTCTCTTCAACCGGGCATCTAGGCACTACACCAGGGCTTACGGTAGTTATTTCTAGCAGTCTAGCAAAACTTTCAGTATGATCCATACTATGATGCTTACGCCAACTACTACTCTTGTCATGGTGACGGTCAACAACATCATGCTACTTTAAACTTTATAGCAGCTTAGCCCTAGCCTTGTACAGTCGCCGATGGTGGTTCTCCCACCATTGCTGACCACACACCACACACCGAACCCTAAACCTCAAACCCTAAAACACAAATCCAACAGCCAACAAAGTCCTGGAAACCTGAAAGCAAAGCCTCCTACTGCTTCCTTGCCTCAAGACTGCAAAGAAAAAAGCAAATGCCAAAATCCCCCGCACATTCTGCATCCTGAAAACCCCAACTTGGTATTCCAATCTAGCGCCTTAGAACATCGGGGGCACTCATGCGGAGTCCCAAGAGAGGATAGGATCTGCAATAAGGAACCCCACAAAGGGACACTTACCTTGAGAAACCTCTGGCAGGCACCTCTGATAAACCAGGCAGACAGAAAACAGCAAGTAGAAACAACAGAACCTGGGCACCTGTGCTCCTATCTGACGATGCAAACTATAAGTATGGAGAGACAACACCTAATCAAGCACCAAACCCGACAAACCCCTGAACCCTACCCTCCGACATAAACCTAGCCATGGAACCCTTATCGGCTTATGATTACGAAGCCCTAAGAAGCTTATAGAAACCAGAATAGAACCCTCATAGTTCTTCTCAATCCCGAAGAAGACCTAAACCCTAAACCCCCAAACCTGGCACAGGAGGGTTGGCGCCTCTGCTTTGACTTTTTGGCCTTCTTTGGCTTCGACGGCTGCGAGGGCTCCGGCTCCGTGAGGGGCGGGAGAACGCCTCCCGAGAAAAGGCTTCGGGTTTCGGGCTTAGGGTTTCGGGGTTTAGGGTTGAGGGTTTCGGGCTTAGGGTTTAGGGCTTATGGGTTAAAACCCAATAGAGGTTTTGGGCTTAAGGTTCAAGGTTTAGAGTTAGGGGGTTGCTTTCTGAAGTTTCGGGCTTGAGGCTTAGAGGCTTTGGGTTTAAGGCTCAGGGTTTAGAGTTTGGGATAGCCTTCTGAACCTGCAATGGCCGAACTTCCAACCTTAAGTTGGAACATCTCTCCTTATTTCCAAATGTGACGCATGCTGTAGACCAGGTCGGCCACGTTCCAACTTCGTGGCTTTCGAAGCTATTGGTATTCCACGGGAGCTCCAAGTGGCCAAACGCCAAACAAAAACTACGCCCCCAACGAACCCTAAACCCTAACCCCTAAGGGCCCTAAACACCCTAGATGCCGAAAAAATCCCACCAAAAGCCCTAAACCCTAAACCCCAAACCCTAAGCCCTATAAACCCCTAACCCCTAGAAACCCTAAACCCCTAAACCCTAAATGATTGCTCAGGGCCTTCCAGTTTCGGGTGGCGTGCTTGCCGCGTGCCGAGCCACTTGGAGATGAGGTCATCCTTCCTTGAGCGGGAAAGGGCTCCAGGGTTCAGAGTTTAGGGATGGAGGGAGAGGTGGGGCAATCTTAGAGGGTCCATATACTGCTATTATGGAACTAAGTCCCCAAAACCATAATAAGGAAGGTCTCTTGGGGCCCAATTCCACAATGGCAGTATATATGGACCCTCTGGGAATGGGTTTAAGGGTTTATTGGCTAAGGGGGTAAAGCAAAAATCGGTATAAGGGCTCGAAAAGACTGTTAGAAGGGTGTTGCAAGGGTTCCCAAAAGGTCTTATGGGGCTCTTATCCTTCCTCAGAGTCGGGGTAAATGAAGGAGTTTGTATCGTCAGGATTTAGGGTTTAGGGCCAGTGTATATAGGGTTTAAGGTTTGAAGTCAAAGTCGGTTCGGGTAATAGATCGGGGGCCACGGGCTCTGTAGGTTGTGTAAGGGTTCGTTGAAGAGTTCTATGAGCGCTGGCATACGGATCCTGTACGTGCTTCTTTTGGGCGTTCTGGAGAAGGTTCTGTAGGCTTACAGGTTTTGCTTTGCAGGGCTCTGATTGGGGGTCGACAGGGGCATTATGAGGCGGGGCCGACTAACTGCAATAGGGCTCGGGTTTTGTTACAATCGTGCATAGTGCACTGTAATCTCAAATCTCATTGCAGAATTTGTATAAAATTCGGACCCTAAGCCCGGAACCCTAAACCCAAGGCCCTATAAGCCTAAACCCTAACTTTCTCAACCTTGGCCGATGGTTAGTTCTGTACAATCTTCGAGTCTCGGATTTGGCTTGAAGAGCTCGCGCCTAGAAGGCTTAGGCTTCAGGCGCGACCATCACTTGGAGGTATGCGTGGAGTCATAAGTATATAGGGTATCTAGAAGCCCCCTAACTTAGCCGCCCTTAGAACCAGAATGAAAATAATATTCTCATTACCCCCCGGGAGTCATATTGTAAAAAACGTAAGTCTTGAGAGCAGTAAAGCTAAACCCTCAACCCAAAGCCCTGTCAGTATATCCATATGAGGGGACTGATAAGATTCATGTACAGCTACCCATGAGCCTCCTAGGTCCTAGTACAGACAGTCTCCATTGGAGTTCGATGCTCTGGTTGACCACGTTTATTCTAAACTTCGCTATAGCGTGAAGACGGGGAAGGTAACGGGAAGGTAACAAGAAACAAAAAAAGGAACTACAAGCGGATGCTAAGAGCAGAATCGAAACCCGAGGACGAGAAGGAACGGAGCCAAACAAAAGAACACATAACAACAATCCCACACACTGTGGAGTACCTGCCCCTTGGCAGACATACACTTCTACTTGTGGCTTAGGGTCTAGGATGCAGACTCGCGGTTTAGGGCTTCGGTTGACGGCCCTTTTTGTCAGCTCATGCAAGGTCGGCACAAGTGCTTTTTGCCATGACAAAACATAAGACTAGAATATACCAACAATATACCCTCTAGACCCTGCTCTCTCTACCAGTACTAAGAACCCCTACATTACAGAACCTTGCAGACACCGTGTCAAAACCTCTACAACTCTCGACAGAGCTCAGCTGAGAAACCCGAAGTCACGTAAAGCTAAACCCTAAACCCTAAATCCAGAAACCCAGGAACCCTAAACCCAGGAACCCAAAGTTGACGTAAAGCCAGCAGAGTTGCTTCATAGCCATGACATTGATCAACGAACTCTCCAGCGCAATGTCCTGCATCCCCGCGACTGACTGTGAAGGGTTGCTTAGGCCTCTTTAGGGGTTGATAAATTCAATTAGGGCTTATTACAGTTTCTCTTGCTTGGTTAGATGAGGTGCTGAGGGTTTGTCAGGGTTTAGAAAATGGGACTAGTGCTTACAGTAGGGTTTATTGAGATTCAACTAGAGTTCATCCAAGGATTTGATGGCATTGTAAGGGCTCGGGCAAGCTGAGAGACGAAACCCTCACCTCGCGTCTTGCATTATCAACAGCCAGGCCCAACGCCCAAAACCGCAAAACAACATGCTTGACGACGTCCACGGCGAAGTCGGCACCAAATCCCGGGTCCAAAACTCTGTTGAAGGCCCCCCCGCCTGCAACTAATACCCCCAAACCCTTGAAAGCTTTTCTGATTGTCAAGGCCCCGAGTTATATTCACCCCGATAATCCTGAGCTCTGAATGAACCTCTCCACCCGAGTCCCTAAAACCAAAACCCTCAGCGCTAAAACCCTACACCCTGAAACTCCCTAAACCCCAAACCCTAAACCCTTGAACCCTAAGCCGCTCCTGCGTGCCCTTTGGATTCAGGTTCGGCGACCGGGCATCCGACCAGCCGACGCCAAGGCGCGGCGGGAGACCGGCCATGGTACTACGCTCTTCGTAGGGGAGGCCTGGGCCACTGGGCAGGAGGGGCCTCTTCGCTTCTTATGCTGTACTATGCTATATACTACAAACTGTGCTATACTAACCTACTATAGTAACTATACTATGCTTTTGGGGTTTACAGTAGGGCTGAGGGTTTTAAGAGATCACAGAAAGCGAAAGATAAGAACAAGAAATCAGATGTAGGGTGTATGGAACGTAGAGATTTCCAGTCTTTTGGGGTTTCACAGGCGTCTGTCCTCATACAACCTACAGTGAACCCCAGAAAGTTGGAACACGCATCTCGGATGATTTGTGCTACCCCTATGCTTTACCTTGAGGGCACGAGGATTATCATATTCCAACTTCATGGCTCAACTTTTGGACTTTCTGGAAGGAGGTGTAGGGATTAAGGAAGCAGAGTGTTTCGGAGGGAGCGCTAGGCCTCTGAACCTTTCATTAAATTTCCCCTTTTGAGCCCGACGTCCTCTTGAGACCTCAGCCCCGTCTATGAACCCTGACACTGTAATATACAGGCCTTTATACTTAAAGTAGGGTTTTGGGGGGTACAGTATACTATAAATATAGTATAAGGAACGCCCACAATAGTATAGGTACTTATTTAGGCCCCTACAGTGTACTGACACCACTACAGCCTGGATACGCATCATCGCTACAAGCCAAGCTCCAGATCGCACCACTCGTAGACTCCAACGCCGAAAATACCAAAACCCTGAAACTGTTCACCTACTCCTAACTAATCCTAAGCAGAAGAATATAAGCTAACAGCCTTAATCCTCTAACTCGACGGAAGACGTCATACCCGAAGATCTATAATCCCAAAATCCACACGCTTACAGCCAAAACCTTATGTGAATACTGAATCTGAATCTTCGGTTCCCATACCTAGCCCTAAGGCTCAAAATAGCCCAAAAACCCTGAAAAAGTATGGTCTCTGGGCCCAAAAGCGTTAGAATGTGAGTCCTTAGAGCCTTATAGGGTAAGCCATCATCGCCCGGAGCTGCGGGGGGGGGCCTGGTCCATGGGCTCTCGCTAGCCAGCCCACCTCCCATCACAGGGTTTAGGGTTTAGGAACGTGAGGCCAAACCAGGTCAAACTCACCGGGGCTTTTAGGAGGAGGGTTGGGTTAAGAATTTAGGGCTTGGGAGCCAGGTGGGAGGGGGGGGGGGGGGGGGGNNAGGTTATGAGGTGTTCACGGTGTTGTGGGCGTTTGTCTTGCAAGGCATGTGAGGTTTGTCACCGGTAGCCGCTGCACATCCAGCGTTGATTTTGTATGATGTACAGGGCCGAAGTCTTGGACAACAAGGGGGGGCTCTCTTATTTCGGCTGTAGGCCTTAGCGCTTATATTCAGGCTTAAATGCTCTGTACAACTGTAGAAACGTTGGTATAAGGCAGATTTAAAAACACTACACAGCAGCCCTAATATTTACGCTTTGTGGACAACCCTTATTAAACTACTAAAAAGGGATTGTGGGCTCACATCAAGGCATTCGCAGATTGGGGCCATAAGGGAATCCAACTAATTTGAAGCCTCTGGCGGCCTAGGACAAGCCTTTTCACAAGCTGCATAGGTTGAATACTGCCCCCCACTCAGTAACAGTTGGAAAATATTCATAATATGGATATATATATATATAAAGCCCTTAATAGTAGCCGACTGTTACTGCATGGGGGCAGTACCCAATGCACAGGCTCTGAAGCTTCCGACATCCGTAGACCGGCCCGAAGCCTAAATCCCTAAAGCTTTAGTGAGCCTAAAACTCTCAACCTCATCCCCTTCCCATGACCCAAAACCCCGAACCCTGGAAATTGCTCCAGGGGGTTTAGGGTCTTTTTTTAAGTGTGGGGTTCAGGGTTTTGTAAGGTTTAGGGAAAAAACAGCACCTCGTGCTGCGCTGTTTCGGGCCAAAGAAGCTGCTCGGCGGGCACCCGGAGCTTGGAGGCCTCGATGGTTATAGGGTTTACCCATAGGCTCCTTAGTGTTCCTTTTTGGGATTTCCTTATAGGATTCTAAATATAAACCATAAAAAGGAACCACTATGGAGCCTATGGGTAGGGACTAGAGGGACGGCCTTTACGGCTAGGTTCCTGAGCGACATCTTATAATAAGGATACCCTTTTTTCTGCTATTCAGTTTTTATATAAGGGAACCATACGATAAAAAGGGCAAAAGGGTACTCCTCAGGAACCAAGATGGCCTTACCAGGGTCTAGGGAGTATGGGGCTTAAGAGGTGATAGGACTTACGGTTTAGGATCCCTGTTTATTGGGATGTTTTCAGCTTCGGATGTGGGGTGCGGGCTTTAGCGTTTTAACCTACCCCCCTGTTATAAGGACGAGAAAGCAAGGGTGTCTCTTTTTTCCCTGTTGTTATCCTCTCTCAACCTGGCACCTTTTGGACCTAATCTTGCTCTACCCCGGGCAGCTGGTTTCTGACCCTGAGATATCTGATGAGATCTGACCCTTCTCGGAATGTCTCAACAACCCTGCCCACGGAAAGCTTCAGGTTGCAACCTGATCTCAAAAAACCCGAAACCGTAAACGCGAGACTAAACCAGACCCGAAGCCGATAAATTGTGGGCATCTGGCTTGTCTCCTGGACTACTCTGAAGAACCTGCCCCCAAAAAGCTTCAGGGTGCAAGTTGATGTCAGGAGCCTGCCCCTCCCTACAAAACTCGGGTGTCCGGTTTAGGGCTTTTCTGGTTTATAGGGTCGCTGCTAGATCCCGATAGAGAGAGTTTTGCAGGAGCCCGTATGCAATAACAAAACCTTCCGGGTGCAGGTTGGTCTCAAGTACCGAAGCGGAAGCTCATGAAACCCTAAAACCCCCAACCACAGACCCTAACCCTAAACCCTAAACCCTAGAAGCCCTAAACCCTAACAAGCCTGAACCCGACGCCCCGAAACCTATCATCCGACCACGAAACACCGTGACCCAGCAAAGTTCAACACACGCAATCCAAAACAGAGCCCTCCCCTACGCCACCATAAGTTCAGGATTTAGGACTTAGGGTTTCGGCTTTTTTGGTAGGCTCTTACTACAAAGCCGAATATGCAATTTTATAGGGGCCCAATCAAGCAAGTAGGTTTTGGTAGGTGTAGATGAAGGTACACCCTATAGAACCAAGACCTCAACCTCCCCAAACCCGAAACCAAAATGCCTCCCCGACGTTGAGGATCCCCAAACCAAATAGAAGGGTGTTACGTACCGCAAACCAGTCGGAGAGTAGCTCTTGGGATCTACAACCCTCCCAGTTGCCTACTTGGACCCTCCAAAGCCGAAACCCTGAACCCTAAACCCCCGAAGCCCTAAACCCCAAAGCCCTAAGCCCCCTGTAAACCCTGAACCCCCTAAACCCTAAACCCTAGAAACCCCCTAAACCCTAAACCCTGTAGGCCAGGTTGCTATGTCTGCGCGCAGGTAGCGCTCTGTAACGCTGTCGAGGCCTGTCGAGCGAACATGGCCAAACCGGCTTGGGGTTTCATATAATAGAGTCTTTGGGCCCAAAAGCCTTAACATATGCGTCCTTTGAGGGTAAGGGAAGCTTATGGCCAAAACGGTTTGGAGTTTCAGGTTCAGCGTTTCGAGAGATTTTGAGGTGTAGACACTGCTTGAGGCTTTTGGTTTCGGGTCCAGGGCTTAGGGTTCAGAGCTTCGGCTTGGTGGGGCTATGTATGAAGAGCTTCATCGGGACCTGCAGGGATCCTCTGCTGATTCGTCGGGTAGGGCTTGCAAGGGTCAGGGTCAAGCTCTGGGATCCACAGGGGTCTAAGGGGTGGGTGGTCCAGTGTAGCTCTTTGGGGCTTTCGTGGCTTAGGGACTTTACTTTGGGGTCCGGGGTCAAATAGAAGATGATGGAGCTTTGGGGTGTATGGTTCAAGGGTCTAAGCAACCGCGGCATGGCTTTCGTGCGCTTACAGCTCATGGGCTTGGGCATTCTGCCTTACATGGCCCCCAAGCCACGAGCCTCACAGACCCCCAAACAAAAGTTGGAAAAACAACGACACCATATGTGGTCAGACGGGTTCTGGGGTATCTTGTAATGTTATGTCTCCTTATGGACTATAGGGATACTATTGCTGATTACTCCCACCCCAGTAACATGCAGCCCCAGGCCGTACAAGGACCATCCTCCATTGTTGAACCCTAAATGGCCCAAAAGCGCATGTCGTAAAGCCAAAATATACCGCAGAGCCTGCACAGAAGGCAGAAACAAACGCATGGCCCGAAGAGACCCCCCTGAACAGGAGCAACATGTTGTCTTTTAGACCTCCATGCGCAGGCTTACCCATACTATTTTGGGGTTAAGAGGATTCCACAACAGGAACAACTTGATTGAATTCGCCTGTACAGTCGACGCTGTAAATAAAAAACACTGAACCCATCGACCACAAATGGGCACCCAAATATAAAGCCCGAATACTACTTCTAATCCAGGTATCAAGAATGACAGAGGCCCCGATATAAGAACCTGCTTCAAACCCCTGGCAAGATAGTTGAGCACACGCCCAATTTCCCCCATACTACTTACTGTACGTAACAGCTCTCCGCACACCCCAAATGCCTTGCACCGGTCCTGTCTGATCCGCTGGGTCGATCTGCCCGGGCTTAAACCGCGAAGGCACCTGCAGAAGTTGATTTTCATAAACGGAATAAACCCTAAAACCGTAAACCCTGGGCCTTAAACCCCAAACCCTGCTTTCATTTTGGGCTCGTCTTCCGTGAACATCAGGCTTCTGCACGTGTGTTGTGGGCTACTGCAAAGCTTCGGAGAGTTGCTGTGTTGACTTTGGCTTTCCGTGTCAGTCCTTCCCCGAAGGCTTAAGATGCAGGATTACAACTGAAGGCAATCAAGGACAGCGAAGCAGGGCCATCTCTCAAAAACTCGAATAAAGAGCTTGATGAAACACCAAGGGCGTCTGCAGAGTATGTATACAGGTGGCTATGATGTGTAAGCCTTTGCGAACTTTCGCCCGTGCTTGTTCTGCAGCTGTCACCAGTAGGCACTAAAGGCATGTCACAAGGTTATGTGGATGCTATTAGTGGGGCTCATCATGCTGTAATTGAAGGACTGCTGTAGGCCGATGGGATTTCGCCTTTGAGGCTTAAGGCCTTTAAGACTTTAGGCGCTATTTACTGCTCAGGGGAAGGACATGTTCTATGTTGAAGGAGTTCGGTTGACACTTTGCGGGCTACGTGGGACAAGAAACGGAACAAGGCGTACTTGGAGCTGTTTAGGCCCTGTTTTGGCTACAACCGTTTTACATGCAGGTAACTAAACATGTCCCGTGTGCAAGCATCATGTATGTTCTACCTCCTGTTTTTCTTTGATGAGGTGCAGAACAGGAGAATCTGAATTGTCTTAATTACTTTCATAGATCAATGTGGTCATGCATGTATCGTGTGCTGCGTGCATACGCGAACAGTTCTCTAAATATATGTACTTCCATGCATACGACAGTACGCATATACCTCATGTCCATCCTTCAGACGACACCGGTTTTGTGCCTGCGGCCCAGCCATGCACCAACACCCTGATCTCCTATATGCAGAAGGCTTCATCTGAGGCACATAAAAAACCAAAAACCACTCGTAAAGCCTAAACTCTAAACCCTATAAACCCCTAAAGCCGAAATTGTAAAATTGAGGCACATCAAGAACACGAAGCGCACTCCGCACGGAGAAGTTTTCCTTCTTGTTGGGCTGAAAATGGCTCCTCTCCTTCAGGGACACACTCCTTATCGTTTTATAGCATAGGACCTCAAGAAATAGACTTGGGATTTTGAATCAGCATATCACTATATTCGATTGAAACTATAACTCACTATAAGGTAACCATGGAGATACGATTCCTCTACTCCATATTACCCTAAGCCCTGTAAGAGCAAGATGCCTGTAGGTCTGCGCAACCCAAAGCCTGAAAACACGAAGTCGGAACCTTTCGCAACATAGTTTTCTTTTTGTATAACGCTCTTTTTTCGGTCCGCCAAAGAATATGGAGTTTAGGGTTTAGGCAACTTCTCCCACAGTAATGCCGTTCTACAGCCCAGTAGTTTTTTTCCGAATTCACTCAGCCACCTATCCATCTTGGGACAAAACGCCCCAGAAATGACTTGAAGGCCTGGAGAATAAAGCCACGGTTTAAGGTATAGGGTCTAGGGTTTAGGCTCTCGGGACTTACCGTTGAAAGATGTTCAAAAGGACAGAAACAAATTGGGAGGGTCTATCTGGGTATCAGGGTCGATGGACGAGTGTCAAGGGTCCCATCGACAAGGCAAGTAGCTACTTGAGCACTTTCAGAAATACTTGTTTCTTAGGTACTTGGACCCTTTATGGCGGTCAACAACTCAGTCTGGCCTGGGTTACAAGGTTTGCGGCACTGAGGTTCACTGCTCAGCGGTGAAGGTTTAAGAGCTTCCTCTCCACATCTCAACGTAGCCCGTGAGGTAGACGCCGCCAGCGGCGCGCGGGAAGAATGCCCTGGTAGTTTGTCGGTACTTGCAGGGCTTTCTCCACGGGTCTTCTCGAATTCGATGCTCAGGCCTTCCCAGCATCAATTCTCGAAGTTCTTCAACAGCAAATGTTTTGCCTCCCTCAGGCCCAAACTTCAAGACACTATTTAAACCCCCAGAGCACAAAAGTTCCAAATGACCAGTACTGGTAAGACCCCTGATTAGAAAACCCTCTGTCTGTGAGTCCGTTAATGCTAGGGCCCCCTTTGTTCTAGTCCTTTAACTCAGAGCTCAACATGGCGGAAAGGACTGTGAAGGGCCATAGACTACAGGCTAATGTAGAAGCCTTAATAATCAGAATAGGGGTTTGGGGGAAAATACACTACAACTACCCAAAATTCAAATCGTGTTGGTAATTATTTAGGCCCCTATGTTAGGGGCATAAGGCCCCTTGTAGACACCTGCGACCAATCCCGGAAGTCTGAACGGACTACTCTAGGCTGGACTCGGTTTTAGGATTTAAAGTTTTTAGGGGCTTTACGGCTTTGAAGTGGGGTTGGGGGTTTAGGGTTTATAGGGTGCAAGTTTTAGGGTTTAGAGGCTGAGGGACTCAGAGTTTAGGGCTCTATAGGCTGTTGGACTTTCGGGTCAGCGAAGAAGTGCGTAAGGATCAACGCCTCTTAACCTTCTTGGATTGAGACTTCCAGCGCTCAAGAAAGCCTGAACCCTCGAAAGACAAAACCCTAACTCCTCGACCCCGAAAAAGAAGCACTATGCCACCTAAAAACGAATAAAAGCCTGATTAGATCCTTCTACATGCTACACCTGAGTCCCTAGAACCGGTCCGTGGCGATGCGCTGACGCCACAGAAACTGACCCTTGCTCGTGGTGATGTCATTGGGGTTGTCATCGACCATGGCGAAAAGATGCAACGTAGGCTGTGACGAACCGGACTTGGAGCAAGGGGCTTTTGGGTGAGGGATCCACGTTTAGGGCTGGAATTTAGGGCCCGGGCCTTGGGGTTAGGGTTTAGGGCTTAGGGTTTAGGGGTTAGGGATTCTGGATTCTGGCGAGCTTCGGGTGAGAGCTCTCTTGGTTTAGGGCCTGGGAGTTTGAAGTATAATTTCAAGACGCAAGCCCCAAGCCCTAAACTCTCTGAGCCAAGACGAAGAAGAGGGTTTAAGTGTGGGTCTTAGAGGGTTTGGGGGGATGAAGGTTCAAAGGTTTAAGGGTGATTATGGCTATGTGGGTGTCCGCTGTAGGGTTTGGGGTCTTGGTGAGCCTGAAGTCTGAGCCAGAAAGACCTTAAACCCCAACAGTAGCAGTAGTAGTAGGGGTTGGAGTAGGAGTAAAAGTGGTAGTGGTAGTGGTAGTGGTACTGGTTGTAGTAGTACTGGTGGTGGTAGCAGTAGCAGTAGCGGCTGTAGCAGCGGCAGTAGCAGCAGGATCAGTAGCAGCAGCAGTAGCAGTGGAAGTAGCAGTGGCAGTAGCAGCAGTAGTAGTTGTAGTAGTAGGTGCCGGTGCAGGTGCAGGTGCAGGTGCAGATGGAGGTGAAGTTGGAGTAGGAGGTGTAGGTGTGGGCAGGTGCAAGTGAATAAGGTGTAGGTGGTGTAGGACGAAGAAGCGGAGTAGGAGTGGGAGTGGGAGTGGGAGCAGGGGTAGGAGAAGGAGGAGTAGGAGGAGTGGTAGTGCAGCCTGAGGTGGCTGCCTTGTAGGCGCTTGTGACTCAGGCGACCAGCTATGTAAAGGAAGCGTACTATCTGCAGCAACATCGCCTGAGCGAAATTCCAGGTCTTGGGGCTTCATTCCAGGACCCCACCCCAATATTTACCTACATCCCCACGGGTAGATCCCCAATAACAGGGTTGAGGGTTTAAGGCTTAGAGTTTGGGAGCACGTGTGTGGAAGCTAAGGCTGAAATAGTTTCTGATACGACACCTGGGTTGGCCCTGCAAACCCTCTGAAAAAACCTGGTAAACCAGATCCCCTTAAGCCACCACCGAAAAGCCATAGCAAACATCGCACCTTTTAACTTCAAATTGTGCTCAAATTGTACTCGGATTGCCTTCCATAAAGACGGAGCAAACAGCTGGATGTTCCCCGTGTCTCAGGATAAAAGCACCAGTGATCAACTAAATCCTCAAGCCTTAAATCAAACTCAACAGAAACACTGAAACTCAAACCGCAAGCCCTCGAGCTCTATTTCGTGGGCCAGAATCATCAGAATGTGGTTTGAAAGTATAGTGCACTTATAATCAGGAAACCTCACGAGAGCTATGGGTAACCATGCAGGGCCCTGAATTACAATCCCCAGAATTCCTGGACCTAAGCCTTCTTGCAAGGGAATTTCATTCAAGCTACCATACTCATCCGGACACCCGATTATCTACCATAGATTCCCACTATGGTAGCTTTCTTAAACCCAAAGACCCTAAACCCCTAAACCCTAAACCCTAAACAAGAGCACAGACACTTAGGGGTTGAGTACCCTGGCCCAACGAAGCTTAACCCTTGCAGGTATGGTAGGATGATATGAACCCCCCAAAAGGCTAAAGGTTACCTACTCCGCTACCAAGGAATTCGGGGCAAACAATTCCTAAAAGCCCTAAAAACCCTAAACCCGAAAACCCTACACTCTTAAACCCTAAACCCTCAACCCCAGAAGGCCGACCAGGTCCTTCATGGGCACAGCATGATGTTGGATGGTGCGCGTGAACGCCGGGACACGGCTCCTTGACAGAGCAGGTCATGCCCCCTCTGTAAACTTCTACCTGGACCCCAAAGTAGCCCCATAATAAGGTTAGGACTAAAGGTTTACCTGGACCCCAAAAGTATGTAGAATAATCGCCTCTTGTAGGTTTTGGGCCAGTAGTTTAGCCTACTCTTGGGGGTCTAGGTCGGGTTTAGGGCTTTGGGTTTTTGTTGGGTTCAGGGCTTCGGGTTTCTGGGTCTGGAGTTTAGACTCCAGAAGAAGTTCCTGAAGGGAGTATCGGATACGTCAACCCCGCACCCTAGGCCCTAACCCTAAGGCTCTATGGACCCATATGCTATAACGTTTTTATGCCCAAACACCATACTATGCAGGGTTTTGGGGGTATTTTGAGCCTTAGGGTAACTAATAGGATGTAGCGGGGTAGCAGGTACGGGGCAAACCAAAGGTTACGGTGTTAGGGTACCGCCTTCCCAAAGTTCTTTTAGACAGGAGATAAATTTCGGGAAGCATAGCTGAGCATTTAAGGGACACCGACAAGAAGAAGATATCACAATGACGCCCATAAACAATCTCCGTCAATAGGTGGCTGTTGCTGCCAAACTGGGAACCTCGTGGTGCAGGGCTTCGGATGTAGGACCCCCCAAAAGAGTAGCCTACATACACTAGCTCGCGTCTCTATCCGCAGCTCATATATGAAGCCGGAAGCCTACAACAAAACCCAACGTAATCTCGACTCCTGATCCTGAAAAAAAGTCCCAATCGTAAACCCTAAACCCTAAATATATGAAACCAAGCTTCAGAAGACTATCCGAAGATCCGAAACCGCAGAGACTTCAAGCCCCAAAGACATGGAACAAGTCATATGGAAGAGTAGGCAATGAGACTTAGGGTTTAAGTTTAGGGTTTAAGGTTAATGGACTGATTCTTGGATGCTAGAAGCCCCATGGGACCGTTGTTCCAGCAACCTTGATCATGATCCTGAATTCTACAATCAATGCCCCGAGCCCTCTGTAAGGAGTAACCAAGACAACAGATACCTTCAGTCCTGAACCACGATCAACTCGTTCAAGAGACACAAAACACCCTGCGAACTCTTCCCCATAAATTACTTAGGCGCCAGCCCGGAACAAAACAACTATGAGACTCTAGAAACCACTAAATGCCCACAGCACACAAAAAAAAAAAAAAAAAAA
>CAJNJA010058397.1:2023-16579 GCA_905231915.1 Symbiodinium necroappetens
CAGTCCTTCTCCAGTCAGAAGGTCTCATGTTGCCCCCAACCTTGCCCATTTTCCAAAGGCTTAAGCCCCCATTTCTTAAGCCCCTATTGGTACATCCTCAACTCGGAGCTCTAGGGCTCAGGGTTCAGGGGCTAGGGGTTGGGATCTAGGGGTTTGGGGGGTGGGGATTTAGGGTTTACAGTGCAGGGGTTAGGGGTTTAGGGTTCAGGATAATCGCCCTGAAAGCCTTAGAGTTTTCGGGGTCCCACACCCTACACCGTTCCAGGGGGCGTCGTAAATAGTAGAGAGTCTGCGAACTATTTCTGGTTTAAGGTGACCAACAGTTTAAAGTTTAAAGGTGTCTGGGGTTCGGTTACTGTATGTGTCCTAGGGCCGCTAGTGTAGGAGTTTCGATGCGTAGATTTAAATTCTGATTTTTTCGAGTATTTGTTGTTTGTCTAAAACTCATATCAACAGAGCCACTTGCTTTAGAGTTGTTCAGAGATCCAACCGTGCTTGCTCCCGTCACTTTCTAGCCGTTTTGGAGTTGGGGCCAAGCATTGCAGCCGACGGATAACTGCGATGTGGCCGGACGACGCTCTTGCCAGCAGCATCGTTCCGAGGCGAAGCAGTGATGCTTTACCCTGACGAAACCAGCATTCGCACATCCGAGATCTAGTTGATCGGCTGCTAAAGGACACTCCGACGACCCTCGCTGCTTTCGCACATCCGAGATCTAGTTATCTAGTTGATCGGCTACACAGCAAAGGACAAGGACACTCTGACGACCCGCTGCCTGAAGACTTGTCTGACAGATCTCAGAGCCGTATTGACACGCTTAGGCGAGGTGCTTGAATACTTCATACTACTAGTACTGAGGGCTGTTGAATATAACTTAAGTACAGAACCCGATACCCCTTCTTCTTCTGCGCTGGGCGTAAAGTCCGAGGGACGTGTCCATTGCTAAACGAATTCCAGGGTGAAACAGCTGACATTCGGGCTCGAGGAAGCCGCCTGTAAGGAAAGCCAATCGGAAAAGGGCGACAACACAGAGGCTGGCACTGGAATCCGAACAAGCACAGGGGCTCCGGCCCGGGCGCGCTGAAGAAGCAGCTCAACGGAAGCCAAGACCTGATCCAACCAGACACGGTTGGCACGCAGGGATCGAAGCTGACACGGAGCAGGCTCGGAAGCGCGAGAGAAAGGAAAGGGAGGGTCCGGCACATGGCAACAGACAGCCGCTGCTCCAGACAGCAGGCGAGACTGACCCAAAGGCCAGGTCAACACGGCAGGGGGTAGAGAAACCAGGCCCCAGGAGTCGACCCAACGCGGACACAAATGCCCAATCCAGGCAACATGCGCGGTTGCAACCGGCAAGGTAGCAGGTAACGGGTACACTGCGGGTGAAAATGCAGGGGAGGACTCGGCACTGCCGGGCGCTGGGCCTGAGATGCGCGAGCACAGGTGCTCAGCGTGCAAAATCAGCAACACATCGCGTCCAGCGGCCTGTAAAGCACCGTCGGGCAAGGAATCAACCCATTGCTGCAAGGTAAGACGCAAGACCGGCAACGGGGCAATATGATTCTTAACAATACCAAAGAGGGTCTCATCATCAGCAGAGGTGACCTTGGCGAGAGCAATCGCCAAAGGATGGTAAATCACAGGTTGCGCGCAGGGAAGTACAGAGCGCGCTTCCCCACCGGTAGCGGGAAACTGTTCATGACCAACCGAAAGGTCAGGAGGGAACAGCTCAACATCAAAACAGCCCTGAGCCGCCTGGAGACAGACCGCAGAGGTTTTGAAGTGTTTGCGCAGACGGGTAATACTGGCGAGAGTGAGGCCGCAGGCGGGACAACGTCGACCACTAGCGCATAGGTGTGCGGGGCTAAGATAGCCATGCGCACGGTGTGCGTGAGCTCCCCAAGCCTGCTGCGTACGGAACGCCAGTCCACAAACAAGGCAAGCGTGCAGGCAGCCGGCAAGACCAACGACTGAGGGGGAGGGCTCACAAGGCGACCAAAGGCGTCGGGCGGAGGAATCAAACAAAGCCAGCATCTTGTCAACCTCTGAATGCCACGCTTCAGCACGCTTGAGTAACCCCTTCCATTGGCCGGGGCGGTCAAGGATGAGCGAACGCCAAGACCCCCAGTCGGAAGAAGGGTCCCCCAAAGAAGAGGTGCCGGACACAGCCTGCAAAAGCCACCGACAAGCAGACTCTAAAGATCGCTGAAACGGCGTGTACCAGCTGAGAACAGCCCAAGAAGCGTCGGGTCCATTCCGAACAAGTTGGGCAACAAACCGCAGCCTCGCGGTGGAAAGCAAGGATGTCGGGGAGGGCAGTCCGCATCGAGAGAGAATTTGGTTGGTCGTGACCTCGTAGCCACCTTCAGCCTTCAAGCAAAGCAACTGCCGATATAGGCCGATTACCCCTCCTGAAAAGGCGCTCCATTCAGAAGCGGAGAGCCAAGGCCAGGTACCTGCTCCCGCAAGGACAGCGGAAAGCACATACGCACGAAACAGGAAGGCACGCCGCTCCATCGGGATTCGTCGCGAGGCAAACAACCGCTGGCGACCTTCCTTGAAGGAGGCTCGGCCCAAGGCAAGACGGTATTTGACTTCAGGCAGGAGACTACCGTCAAAGGAGAGATGGGATCCCAGATGCTTGTATTGAGTGACAAGGTCAATCCGGACAGCACCCGAGTTCTCAAGGAAAACCGGCAGCTTGGCACGAAGATCCCCGAACAGAACACGACGAACTTTGCGCGAACCCCGGCCCTGAACCGCAACAATCGCAGCAGTTTTCTTCGGCCCATAGTTAGGGCGAAGACCATGTGGGCCAAGCACATCCAAAGTGGCTGCCGCGACCCCGCACAAAGCAGAACGGAGGCCATCAGCCGTGTCACTGACAACCAGGCTGGCTAAATCATCAGCATAGACGACATCACCAACAGTCTGAGGCACACCAGGCACCGGGACAACATCGGCTGCAGGCGAGAAGGGGGCCCGATGGCCGTCCCAAGGGATGGTCGGTATCGCATGGCGAAACCCTGAAAAATCCCGACGCTGCAAAACCTTGCTGAACAAGACATTGAAGACGATATCAGCTAATGCACCACCTGGTCTCGTACCTCTGTGAGTGTTCACTACTTTGTCATCCTGAGAGAGGATGAACCACGTGGAAGAATGCATTTCGCGAGTAAGCTCAGACAAGAGAGCACCCGCGTCCTGCGACTGCAACACAGGCTCGCAGGACACATAGTGTCGCAGCAACTGCAAGTCCTCCGAAGTAAGAGATAACGAGGAGGCAATTTCGGAAAGAGGGCGGTCGCCCAAGCCAGATCCCATGACAGTTTCCCGGATGACCCCATAATAGGCACTCATCAGATCAAGGAACATGACAGCACAGGAAAGCCCCTGCACATGGCAGTAGTGAAGGAATCCCCTTGACAGGAAATGTCCCATGTCCGCGCTGCAACCCTTTCGTCCACCTAATTGGCAGCTGTGCGCACGCGGCAACCAGTGGCCGACAGCGAGGGGTCGAGCAGTGCGATGGATAGCCTTGGCAATCCCACTCTGCACCAAGATACCCCTATACCCTGCGCAGGTGTGTTGAGCTGCAACATTAGGCTTAGGAATGCAGAACAAAGTGCCTCCTTTCAAACCTACGGGTTCAGCAGCCAAGAAGATAACTTTTAACATCAAAGGCCATAGCAGATCTGCTAAGCTGTGACTAAAACAACGTAGCAACGTGGGAGGCAGCAAGTCAGGGCCAGCCGCCTTGCCTGGTGCCGAGGCTCGCAAGGCCTGTTCAAAGTGGCGGAAGGATGGGGCGTCCCTGAAATCGAGCAAGTCGGTGCCAACGAAAGCAGCATGCCTGGCGCGGCAGCCTCGCACCAAGTCCCCGACAGGAACTACCTCACCGTCCTCTAAGTCGGCGAAATGCGACCTCCAGGTAGACAGGGATTCCTCGAAGGACTCACAAACACTCCCATCCGCTTTGGTAAGGAGGGGCAGGGGATCCGCTCCTGGCTTCCGATAGCGCTTCGGTTTGAGAACCCGTCGGACCTGAACATGAAGGTCCTGCGGATTGACAGTAGCAACGTCGGATGCAAGGGAAGCAAAGTGAGCGGCACGATCGGCTCAGCACTGCGTGCGAAGTTTGACGCCGAACCTACGCAGCAGCATGCACCAAAGACCATAATGAGTCTGTAGACGCCACAGCCATGCACCGGAGAACAGCTCAGAAAAGTCCAATTCCCGATGGTGCCAGGCCAAAAACACACACCTCAAGGCGGTAGCCCGTAAGGCAACCTTAGCCGCGCGGACCCGATGACGTAAGCCCGAGACCGTTTGATGTAAGGAGCCAGAAAGAGCTGACAGATAGGAGCCTCGCAAGCGTCTCTTGGACGTTGGGAACTGGTGCGCAAGCGCCGTGTACAGATGATCAACAACAAGCGCAGCGTGCTCACTCGCATCCACATCCCACGAGGGGTGAGGAGCCTCCCTGATGATGGCCTCAATACAGGGCGCGTTTTCGGGGTCGGCCAAGGCATTGGCAGAAATGCGCGTAGGCTTGGCTTTTCGCGAGCTGGTGCGAAGTGCGAGCCTCGCAGACACCACAGCTGCAAAATGGTCGATGCACATATGACCAGCGGAAATTTCAGGATCCACCCACGCCTGAAGGGTCCCAGCTGACCAAGCAAGGGGAACACCGACATAGTCCGAACGCGCGAAAGTAGCATTCCGTTTTTGATAAAGAGTGTGGCCGTCCCCAAGGGCGCAACCGGAAAACGTCGCAGGGATCCACGAGGCCAAATAGGACAAAAGCTGGTGCAGCATTTCGCCGCTGAGATCCTGCACATCGGCCTCCCAGCTGCCCACTGCCGAGCTAGTTTCACTGCCTAGCCTCGCATTGGCATCCATGAGAAGGATCCAAGGTGCAGCTCCGGAGAAAGTACGGCACAATCGTAGGGTGCGCTCCCACCAGTCGCGCCTAACGGCTTCAGTGTGCACGCGATGCGGGGCATGACCGACGAGGAGTCGGATAGACTCGCCCGCAAAAGTAGCACTTGCAATTAGCAGTGTAGGCTCGGCATGAAGTACAACCGCAGACATAGCCTCGATAGGCGAGTGCCGATGGATCCATAACTCCACGCCGAAACAGGCATCGGAGTCACAACCTGAGGCCAACCTGCGAAAAGGTCCGCACGTCATGGAGCCTCGAGGAGTCTTACATTCTTGGAGGCCTGCAACTAGAACTCCTTTGGCCTCCAACACGCGTGAAAGCAGAACAACCCTGCCAGTGGCACCATGCAGGCCATCCGAGGCCGGCTGCACCGAAGGCACATCTCCGAGCAACGATAGGGCATTATAGGAAACAAGGCACAGTTGGACAGTGCGTGCCTCCTGCACAGTGGGACCCTGAACAACATCGCGAAGAAAAGGGGCCATGGCAAACTCAGGGGAGTACGAGCACACACCTGAGCCTTGGGACCATGAATGCACGTCCTCGTGAAGAGCAGGGAACTCAGCCTCACGAGAAAGAGTCATGCAGATGTGAGACAACCATTGTGAGCGAGAGCTCTGTTGATCACACCAATAGGACAAGTCGAGGCAAAACGGTGAGGCGAACCGACCTGTACTAGCAAAGTATGACGCCAAGGCGTCAGCTAGCTCGTTAGCCTCGTCACCTGAGTGCCCAGGCACGTGTTGGTATCTAGGCTGACAGTGATGGCCGACCTGAAGGGCTGCATGGAGATCCCGTGCCAAAAGGCATAACGGGTGCGAAGGAGTGTTAGCAAGGCCCTGTACACCGGCCAGGGCGGAGGTATTGTCAGCTCTGAAAAGCACACTCCCGTGCCAGGGAAGCTGTGCTGCAGCAATACCTGCATAGAGGAGGCCAGCGACCTCAGCAATATACGGGTCCAGCAACAACGTGCCATGTGGGAGGAATGGTGAAAGAGCTGCCATGCTGCCGCCGAAGCAGCCAAGAAATTGCCCGGGCAAGCGCAGCGTGTATGAGGACACAGCCGAGACAGAAACAGCCCACCCGGCAGTCCGGGCTTCCTCAGAAAAGGAACCATCCGAGGTCAACACAAGGATCTCTTCTGGTGCAAGCGAACGGCCGAACGAACCTTGGCATACCCAAGCCTCGAACCTTTCAGGCTTGAAAAGGCCAGCCGGCACAGAGAGAAGGGCAGAGAAGGATGAGCATGCGAAAAGGTCCCTGACAGCGGTGCTTCCACACGGGAGCTGGCACTGACGAGCGTCAAGATCGAAGACCTCGGCCTCGGGTACTGCAACGGCAAGGGGAACTGCGGGCTCGAAGGTCATGCCAGTGCGCTGTTCCTCAACACCTATCGGCAGGAGCTGCTCGAGACTGATCAAAGCAGGAGAGGGACTCAGGGGCCCAGTCACCCCAGGCTGCGAGTCAAAATGTTCAATAAGGGTGTCGAGCAATGTGGCTGCCAGAAAAAAGGCCTCGCCGTCAGGAGCTCGGATGGCTTGTTCAAGAAGAGTACCATCTAGATCAACCTCTAAGGGCCGATCTGCTCCCTCGTCCACACGCGGAATCCCAGACCAACTTCGGCAGGGAGTAGGCAGAGTGCGCACCGCAGTCTCGTGCGCCGGGCAGACAGGAGCAAGGGGGGGGGCACGCACACAGGCAGCCGAGGGGCAGGAGGGTGTGTCAGAGTGGTCCGGGAACCGAAACTGGACCGCGGTAACAGCGTTCAGTCTGGAACATGCTGCGGCGATCCAGACGACCCTCAACAGAAGTGGTGCACGGGGAAAACGTAGAGCACCGAACAGCAAGCAAGCCAAAAAGGAATGCTTCCAGCAAAAAGCAGCAACGACAGAGGTGAGCCACAGGGTGCCCAGTAGAAGGGCGTGGTGAGAAGACTCTGCGGTCCACATGTCGAGAAGGCTGCGCGAGAGCAACTGGCGGCGGCCAGGCAAGCCGGGTTGCAAACCCCATGTAGATCCGTGGGAGGCGGGATCATGTGATGAGTGGGCACTGGGGTACATGTCTCGAGATGCATCGTGAGCGCCTGGAATCGCGGAAGGCTGTAACGAAACCGAATCGGCAGCATCTTCGGCAACAAGTGGGCTGTCACCCGCATTCTGGCTAAGGCCCGGCAAGGGGATGGTCGCGTCGGTATCGGCCGCGGCATAGGTAACCTGAACAACCTGCCCATCCTCAACCCATAGCCAATTCCAATGTGCCAAGCACCCAGAAAAGCGAACATCGAGCTCCGGAGGAGCACCCTTGAGGAGGTCATTACGAAGCCCACGAATATCAAGCCAACCTTCATCAGAGGGCACACGAATCCAACCCTCAAAGATCGGCCGGCAGTCCAGAAGCGCGACAGCAATACGCTGAGCGGGATCACGCCTGAGACTAGCTCCGAAACCAACCACATTGCGAGAGAGACGACCGTATAAAGCCGAATCACGAACCTGTGGCAAAGCAGGCGTAACCCACAATCGGTTCACAGGCAGCTGAAGACGAGAAGCAATGTCGGCGTACAAGAATACAGCCCGCTCCGGAAGCATGAGGAAATCACAGTATTGGCCCTCGCCCACAGCACAAACGCGATCCTCAGGAGCAGCCTGAGGAAAAGCAGGTCCAGCAGCCCATCCTAAGTGGGTTCGCAGCATATCGCCCGAATAGCATAAAGGTTCCAGGACCGAGCCTCGCGGAATGAAGGTGACACAGCAGCCGCTTTGAAGGGCAACATCGTCCCCAGGAACCACCGGAGCATCATGACCACCAACATATATATATCAACCGGAGCGGCTCCGGACAACCCAGCGAGGTTGGCCAACATGTGCCTGTCGACATTCGTCGGCGAGTGAGCTGCGAACAACCTGCCGTCCAAGCAGGTAAGGTCCATGCACACCACGACCTGAGTCTGCAGCCAATCCGGTAAGCATAGCAAGCAAGCCCATCGGACGTCAGGCTGAGGATAGACTGGGCACAGCAGAGGGAACAGATCCTTGCCAGACAGCGCTCGGCAGGTATCGACCACATCCAAGAAATCCTGGATCGACTGAGGCACAATGACTTGGAGGGCCAGATGCTCAGGTAAATACTCTGGAGCGAGTATCACAAGCGACACATCAATCAGCATAAGCTCCTCTGCCTCTGCAACATCTTCCTCCACAGGGACAGGTGGCGCGGGGAGGGAAGGGGAGCCGTCTGGGATGGGCCATGCAAGACCCAGCTGCAGAGTGGCAGTACGCGCAGCTGCTAGAAAACGATCAGCTACCGGACCTTGGGAACCCCCAATATGCAGCAGCCGATGGACCAGAAAGCTGTCGGCCGGCGTCACAACTCCAAAGGTGCTGGGCCTATTCCAAACGGGGCTAGAACCAAAACCTAAGGTGTCGGACATGCAGATGCCGGGAGCTGTTGGCAGCAGACGGAAGGCAGGGGTGAGGGACAGCCTGCCTTCAGCTAAGGCGACTCGAAAATCGACTGTCCTCCACATATCTTCAACATCTCCTGAACAAACTTCGACAGCACTGCAACCGGAGCCATCAACAGCGAGATGGCCAGTAGAGCCGTCACGACCAGCCCGTGATCGGCTGCGATTTCGTGAATGCCTGGGCCTAGTCGTGGGGGGGGGCGGTCCTCTGGGGCGGGCGCCTCCTGACGATCCCGTGCCTCCTGTGCCGCGACCGGGGTCATCAGGAGGATCAAGGTCAGAACGGCCCCCATCACTGATGTCCTCTTCGAAGGAGACAACCAGAACCTGCCCCGAATGAACCTGAAAACCGACTTCAGAACCTCTGGTTTCGGAGGTCGCGCCCTGCACTGATACCACACAGTCAGGTGGGCAAAGGTCCAAGAAAGGGGCAATCACTTGCCTGACCATGACGAATGGCCGAGTTAAGAGCATCCATCGAAACCCTTGGAAAATAGGCCGGCAGTCCAGAACTAAAATCAGCTTGGTTTCCCTTACCCTGGCAGGGGGAAAGGGGGTCGGACAGAGGCACTCCGTGGCTACGATAACTCCCGAGGTAAGGAAACCCTTAGGGAAGGCATCCGCTATATTGGGACGAGCCACTGTCAACGAGAGCCGGTGTGGTGCGGCTCGAAGCTGCTCACAAACATCCTCAAAAAAGTGGCCCCGGCGCCAAGGCCCAACCGTAAAACGTTCCGGTTGGGCATCAGTAAGCAGCCAGAAGTGCTGTCCTGGGTGGTAGTCTGGGCCGGGCGGGCCCAACTCAGTATCCCAACCATGCCGGGACAGAAGCCGTGTGGACAACTCGACAATGGCAGGCGCGCCCGCCCCAGGCGGAGCAAAGGACACCAACATGCCAGTGAACAGTCGAATGACCTGGCCGGGACTCAGAGGCGATAGGAGGCCGTGCACGAATACTCCAACATCACTATCATGTCGAAACCCGGCGGCACATAGCAGGGATTCCCGATTGCAAGAATGGAACAAAGTACAGGCATACATCGCCTGGTTCACCCTGCTGCAATCAAGCAGTACGGTCGGTCTGTCCACAAGCCAGTCCGGGGTGGCGAGCAGAATGACAAACGAACTGCACGGCTGTGGGACCACAGGTGTGAGGCAAGCGAAACACTGTCGTAAAGAAGGCTGCCTCGCAAAAGAAAGTGCACGGACCAGAGAGTCCACAGCGCAGGGAATCTCGACCTTGGCCTGCAAAGCCTCAGGGACCATGTCAGGCACATACACAAAGGCGGGCACCTCAACCTCGAAGCCTGGGTCAACTTCCATGGGCACCTCAAGAGCCTGGCTTTGCTCGGCTAGATCCTCGTAATCTCGCGTTGTACTGTCCACAGGCGCGGCCGAATCAGAACGATCAGCATCCTCCCAAACCTCTGCCAGAAAGGATTGCCACTGATCAGAGGGCCGCGGATCAAGAGGGGCATGAACATCGTCTGCACTGGGAGCTGGAGCATCTTGTGACAGAGAGATATTCCAGCTGTGTCCATCTGGAAGCGTAGCATCTTGCAAGACCCCAGCGGGCCATACACCGGGCGCCCCTGAATGAGAGAGATCCTCATCTGTGCCGGATTCCTCAGAGGAAACAACCTCAGCGAAGAAGACAACCATACAGCTTCCTAGAACCTTCAAAGAATCCCCTGAAATCCTAGCACCTAAAACTCCCACACGGTGCGAGTCAGGCAGAGCTATACCCAGGTCTGCCAGCAGACTGGGAAAGTGAAATCGCGGCAGGTGCGAGTAAACACAGCGAGGTTTAACTCCCAAGGGGCGAAGGTCACAGAGTACGAAGACATCCTGTCTTTCGGGCTCTGTTGGGCCTCCAGTAGGTGCCGCGACATCTTCGAGAGCAACGGCTGTGGGGCAGCAGTCCCCCTGCACGTCGAGATTTCCGATGTGGAAATCACAGGCTGCGAGTCGAGAGGCATCCAAGCGGAGAACGCGAGCCGCATGCTCAAGAAAATCCTGGCCTTGGAAGTGATAAGCCCGAAGGCTGTAGCGCTGTTCTTTATAGAGCACACAAACCCCAAGGTGACGCTCAGGCGAGAAGAAGTGCTGAAGGGGTCCCCAAGCACCACGGTCAGACAACTCCTCAGCACGATGTCGTGACACAGGTGGGTCAGTGTGCCATAGGCCAATAATAGCCTCACCATCGTTAAGGGTAACCAAGGCCTCGCAGGGCCAAACCCTAGACCGGCATCCCACAACAAACCTGAGAGGTTGCTCGGAAAAAGAGGTCAGAGGATGCAAGTATTGCACCAAGGCATCATGCGAGATGTTGCGTGGTAACACCGTCGCGAAGTACGTGCCTCCCACGTGAGTAAGGTCACACATCACAGCGACATACCCATCCTGAATCCGCCTGAGAATAGAAGGGAATCTGATCACAGACAGATATCCTGGAGTCCTCTGGGGCCGAATGGGAACAACCTTATCGAACAACCCTTCAGGAACACCGTCTGCACAATCCGCAATCATCTCAAGAGCAAAATGCAAGTCTGCTGCAGGCGGCATACGGACTACCAATGCGACAGGTGCGTAGTGAGGCGTATAGACATAACAGCCCAAACACTGCCCCAAGGCAGCATCAGAATCTTCCGGAGACCAAGGCAGCGTACCCGCGACGGTACCAGCTGAGGCTCGAGTATGCCTGTCGGGATCTCCCCACGGTATGTCAAAGGTGCAAGAGCCAGTACTGCGCGCTAGCCCCCTGGCAGGCGGGACGGGTACACTTGGAAGTTCCTCAGGCCAACCTTCTCGCGCCATGCCCGAGGCAAAAGAGGGGAGCAAAACCCAACAGGCAGCAGGGAAGGGGCCTCTAGGAACGGCCTGAACCGTAGGCACAAGCGCCAAGGCATACAACCAAAACCAAAGGCAGCAAGCCCACCGAGAAGGGACGGCACTGCAAACGCAACGATGCTGGCGTCGCGGCTTTTCAGGCTTCCAACCAAGGACAGCACGTGTGCGGGCAACACCGGCCAAGGGGAGGCCGAGGGTAAAACACGCTCCTTGTGAAGGCAAACCCAATACGAAGCCCAAGGGCGTCGAAGGGCCGGGCCAAGATCGAAAGAACATCCGCAGAAGGCTCAAGAAAAGCATGCCAAGGAAACCCCGGGCAAAAGGAACAACAAGGGCCCCCAACACAGATAAAGCCCAGAGCAGCATCTGGTCTACCCAGGAGGCCCAAGCCCGACACGGAGCGACACCACAAATCATAGCCGGTTGACACAACCTTGCCCGCAGCCCAGAGCCACCGATCTGCGTGTTTGGCGCAAGGGGAAAAAGTGAGGCCACAACGACCTGAGCAGTATAGGCAGTATGGTCTCTTGCCCGCATCCCAGAGCCACCGATATGCGTGTTAGGCGCAAGAGATTCGCAACAATCCCAATGACAAACCGGATAAAACCAGTCGGCAGAGGGGTCCAATGAAAAAGACCTGCCATCAAGCACAAGGCCGAAGCAAAAGCCGTCGGAAACTCCTGAATGCCAAGCAAGGGAGAAGGCCGGATACCAAGGCCATCGCAGCAAGCACAAAAGAACACGAGTCCCTGCCCCAACGCCACCGATGCAGGTGTTCGGCACGTCGTGTGTAACAAAAGTGCAGCCGCTGAAAAATCCAGTCTGAGGAGCGCAGCCAACAAGGGAGGTAGACGGCAAGAGACAAAACTGCCGCACCGAATCGGACGAAAATCCAAATAGGGATAAGGTCGAGGGGCGAGGAAATGTACAGAAGCCCAAGTGGTCAGCATAAAAAGAGCGCCCTACCTGACTATGTACAAACCAGTGCGCCCCCTCCTCAGAAAACGATCCGAACGAATCGTCACTACTGCAGAAGCTGAAGAAGCTTGCAGGCTCAGCACTAGACAAAGAAGAGCCAACACTGCACCCATGCAGCTGGCACTTCAGAGGCAGGGCCGGTACCGCAGCTTCCCCAGCATCACAACAGTGACGAAGTCGACGATCGTGTAGAGCAGACCATGGGCATGCTACTCCACATCGCGGGCATCCGGAGAATTTGCCAAAGTCTGGAGCTCGTCGTCGTCGTCGTCGTTCACAATACCCGATGGTGGCCCGGGGGTAACAGCGCTGACTGGGGGACCCCCTTCGGCTGTCTCGGCCATCGGAGCTGGGCCACCGAAAGGCATCATAGCATTGCGCATAGAAGTCCGACGATCCTCCAAACGACGAGCCAATGCAGAGTCGCCCTTGTCGGACACTGGGGCCTGCATAGTTGCATCTTTGATCCCTTTGCGAGGGGGCTCCGTGTGGGTAGGTGTGCGAGGGCGACTCAAATCTCGCTGGCCTGGATGAACTCGAGCTGGGGGAGTATCCATCGCCATCCTGCCAAGAGCCGACACCACCGGCGAAGTGCCATCGCCACCAAGGCTGGGAGGTGAGGGATACACGTCGCCCTCCAGCCCCGGAGGGGCACCATGATGCACCGGGGCAACACAAGGGTGCTGCAGAACCGAAGACGGAAGCGGAGATCTCGAAGGCATCGCAGTCCTCTGCGGCGTTCTGCACAAGGCCGACTCCATAAGAGCCGATTGAATGGCACGGTCGGAGGGAACAGGCGAAGGGGCAGACAGCTGCCGAACCGCATGAAGTGCCTCCTTGTAAAAACCCGTGGCGCCATCGGCAGTCTCCTCTGAGGCCACCAGTTGTTCCCATTCCATGTCCTGAGGACCGTCTACCACTGAAGCAACCGGAGTTAAAGCTTCGGCACCGTGTAGGATAAGCTGCTTGATACGGTTGGCCCACTGACCACCCTGTTCTGCAGTAGACTCCAGGTCCTTGGCGATCCGAGCAAGGTCCTCCTCGTAAAGACGTTTCTGCTGGGCATAGGCCTTCTTCGCGTCCTTGACAAACTGTTGCCAGCATTCGTCTTTGCGCTCCCTCTCTTCGTGGAGCTTCCTGATCTTCACATCGGCTTTCCTGGTAGCTGTAAGTGCACGCTGAACAGCGTTCATCACAGTGTCTCCACCAGTCTCGACCTCCCCCTGACGCTTCCAGGGGGCATGAGGCTGCTCCCGAAGAGCAAGTGAGCCGGGGTGATCGTAGCGCGGAGTCGCCTTGGCCTTGGCCTTGGGCGAGGCATGCCAACTGCCACGCCAATAATCCCAGCGCGCAGAAACACCATAGTGAGGAGCTGCTGGTGCTTGCCATGATGAAGCACTGTCACGGTGCTTGTCGTTGGCACGCCTCCCCATGTAGAAGGAGGAGAATTCTCGATACCTCGGAGCAGAATGGTGCGCCTGAAGTAGCGCAATATCCGAAAAACGAGGACGAGTTGAGGCAGCCCGGCACGTCCGGATACGAAGGCGCGCAAGTCTCCGCTTCTTTCGGAGACGTCGATGCCAGCTAGGGCTTCCAGCAACAGCACCGGCCGTGGCTAAAACCACTGGGGTAAAATGGGCAATGCAGTCCGCTGATGGACGCTCGATCCCACACCCTCCGATACCCCTTGTCGAATCACTCGGTCTTCTTCAGACCCTTAAGGCTCAGCCCCAGTGCCGATAAACGCAAAGCCTGAGACTCTGGGGCCCCTCAACCTAAACCGCAGCATACTGAGGCCCTAAAGCCCTAGCCTCGTTTACAAACTCTGTGAAACCCTTATAGACCTAGACAAACCGCAGGGACCATGTAAAACCTTCGAAATCCTTGTACAAACCTTGAACCTGCTGCAACAGACAACTGCTGTAGAATCCATACGAATCACCTTGAACCCTACCCAGAGACCCTCAGCACTCCTTAATTTCGGAACATGGCTTAAATCAGAATATGGGACCCCTGCTAATTTCAAGGTATACTGTATATTCCGGAATTAAGGGGGTATTGGGCTTTATGGGTAATTCCCACGGCAGAAACCCCGTGTAAGGGGCCCGAAACGGCACCCTAATTGAGAAAATCACCCAAATCCTACAGAAAGACTTTCGAAACCTCATTTAGGGACCCTAAACGGAACCCTAGCTTAGAGAGTTATCTGAGTTCTCCACATCCGACAGAAAGATGTCACCAAACCCTAAACCCTATAAACCCTAAACCCTAAACCCTAAACCCTAAACCCTAAACCAAACCCTAAACCAAACCCTAAACC
>CAJNJA010058408.1:0-24085 GCA_905231915.1 Symbiodinium necroappetens
ATACACAGATATATATATATATACATACATACATACATACATACATACATACATACACCTGCCCTTAAGACTCACTGAGCAGTGCGAAATTCCTATCTGGGACCAAATCGCTACACCAACGTCCCAAAACAGCGCAACTCTATCAGACCTTCAGCCTGGTCCACCTGGGACTCTAACTACCTAGAGGTTTAAGGTTTCTACCTACTAATTAAGGCTAATTAAGGGGTATATAATGGCGTAGAGTTTTATGTTTCTAGCTACTAATTAAAGGGTAATGGCTGCTAAACTGTAGGTGAAGACACTTCCAGGTAGAGGCTGAAGCTTTAGGACAGTCGGGATCGGGTCTCGGTCTAGGAGGAGTCGGAGCTTGTTTCTGCATTTTTGGTCCGTGCTCAACAAGGGCCGTAGGGGACTATAGGGCTTAGGGATTGTGAGTTTAAGTTAGGTTTCGGGCTCCTACTTGTCCTGTAAGTGTATCACAGGGAACTAAAGGTTTACCTTTGGTATTCTATAAGGATTCTAGTATCCTAAAAGGTTGAAGGTTTCCTACTCTACCCCTAAACCCTAAACCCTACTACTAAGGGCTTTAAGGTTACACACACGAACTCCGGTGCCTGGAATTCACTGCTTCACTTTACTGTGGCTCTCGTCTGTCTCGCGGCACGAGTCGACGATGACCTGCAAGCAGACATTACCGTGTCAGAAAATGATAGAACCCAATCGCCTTCCTGCTTCTGTGGCAGGATTCAAGCCACTTTAGTAAGTCGGGGCTTATGCAAGTTTACCGCGAGATGATGAAGCGGCTTAAGCAACAAAGGCCCAATACCTACATATATATATATAGATATATATATATATAGATATATAGATATAGATATATATATATATATAGATTTAGAGAGAGATATGTATCTAAGTGTATCTATGTGCATCTATGTATATATATATATACACACACGTTTTGTCTAGTATCTACCTATCATCTATCTCCTCAGAACGGTACCGGGCCCCTCGGTGAGCTCAAAAAAAGGTCCTAGCGGCCGGCTCTGCAGTGGAACTCCAGAAGGCGGCAGGGTAGGACATCTGCACGGTCACCTTTTTGGGGGTTTAGGGTTTAGGGATTTAGGGTTTAGGGTTTAGGGTTTAGGGTTCAGGGTTTAGGGTTTAGGTTTCAGGGTTCAGGGTTCAGGGTTTAGGAGATCTGCACGGTCACCTTCCGCTCAGGGCTTTAGGGCCTTTAAGGGGGGGGGGGGTTATGGGTAGCTTTGGTTCCTTTAAGGGTTCCTTTAAGGGTTCTACAGGAGTCTAGTGTTTAGGGTCTATAGGTTAAACGTTTAGGGGTTTATGGGCGCTTAGGGGTTTAGGGTCTAGGGTTTATAGGCTTTAGGGTTTAAAGGGGTTTGAAGGAGTTAGGGTCTACAAGCTTTAGGGTTTAGCGGTTTTTGGGAGTTAGGGTCTACGGGCTTTCGGGTTTAGGGGTTTTACGGGGTAAGGGTCTACAGGCTTTTAGGGTTTAGGGTTTTGGTCTTGCGTGTGTGTGTGTGTGTGTGTCTGTGTGTCTGTGTGTCTGTGCGAGAGTGAATGTGAGTGTGTGTGTGTGTGTGAGAGTTTGGGCTGAGGGCTTGGTTTGTCTAAGTTCAAGCTCCCTAAACCCTAAACCCAAAACCCAAACCCTAAACCCTAAACCCTAAACCCCAAACCCCAACACAAAAAGCCCTTCAGAGTTCGGGTGCTGGGCTGAAGGCTTCGAGCCAGGTTTTAAGCCCATTGCTAAGTATCCATCTGGCGAGGTAAGGCATGTCTACTGAGGGCGGCGTTAAAACCTTGGGTGTATATAATTAATGTGAAAGAAGTGAAGATTAATCCTGAAGAGCAGCCAGTAGCCTCACCCCTGGGACACTCAACCGCCTTAGGAGTGGAGCAGTTGTCGGGCTGCACACTTGCAGCCAATTTCTATAATGGAGGGGCCTGAATAATTAGAATGAGGCTCTGGGGTATACCATACATAATTTTTAATAAGGAACCCCCAGAATAGTATGGGTATCTATTTAGGCCCCTACATTACTGTTCAAAGGTGTGCAACTGGAACCCTATAACAAAGCTCGTAGAAAACCCAGGTGAAACCCCATTCAAAACGCTGTAGCAAATATTAAAAACGTAAACATTAACTTGAACAAACAATCACGACAAGCGCATGGAACTGAGAGTGGCAAGTGTGGGATCCAGTTTCCGGGATGAGGCCAGGCATGCCAGCGCTTCGAGGGTCGAAGGCGCTCTCTACCCATAGGCTCCATCGTAGTTCCTTTTTGTCAGAAAGGAACTACTATGGAGCCTAATGGGTACCGTCATGGGACCTACTCTGCTAGCGGGTAAGGCCTCAATTTCATATTCATGATTGGTTTTGTTTTAGCTGAAGTCTTAAAAAAAACGTACTTAGTAAACCCTAAACCCACCCTAACCGGCAAACACCAAACAATTCAAAAAACCCTAAACCGGACTACCCTCTCAGATGGAACCCAGAATGCAACCCTTAAAGGAGCCCTTCAATTAGAATCCGGAAAGCTCATACTAAAACCCTGAAAGGCATCCTTACCATAGAACTTTTAAAGGAACCCTTATCTTAGAACGCTTCAATGAACCTTTTAAAGCTTACAGTGGAAACCTTAGAGAAACCCCATGAGTTAAAGAGCAAAGTCCCACTCTGCTCCGGGCACCCTCCCAGTGAGTTTGACGCTGCCCTTGACGGCGACGTCGCCATTGGCCCTGTATTCCTCAAGGAGCTCAGGCTGAGGGGGGGGTTTAGGGTTTAGGGGTGCTACTTCAGCATCCTTTTGAAAGGCTTTCTGGCAGAGTTCTGTGAGGGTTTTTCGCTTGGGCTTCGGTTTTAGGCTTGGGGTTTGAGGGTTTTAGGTTTTAGGGCTTTTAGGGGGTTTAGCTGCGGGATCCATGTATGAGCTCAGGATTGTGGGTTCAGGGGTTTAGGGCTTTAGGTGCTGCTTGTTAGAGTGGTGCTTGAGCTTGCTTCTCGGCAGCTCTTGCATCTTGAGTTTGGAGGATGTACAGGCTACTCTGAAGTTCAGAGAAGCATATGCCGTCTGTTTGTGTGTGTGTGTGCGCGCGTGTGCCTGCAGGTGCGTGCCGGCAGACAAAGCTGCTTCAAACTGTGTGACCTATGCGGTTCAAGTCAGTCTTGGATCCCCAAATCTACTCAAGCTACTCAACCGCCCTTCAGCATATCCCTAAACTTGAACGGATCACGTTTCCGTTTATCAAGCACCGAAGTTCAGGGCAAGGGCAGCGAAGGAACAGGAGTTCACTCGGATTGCCAGAGCTCTACAACTCACGATGTAAAGCTTGCTCGGAGGCTGGGAGAATCAATGTGGTGTATCCTATCACGTCATATCAAGTCATATCACGACATATTATATTGACTTATGTTAGCATGATATTTTCAGTGAATGATACTATCTATATGATATTGTGTTATTTGATATTATGCTATGTTATATTCTGTTATATTATTATGCTACAGCGATGCTAGGCTTATGGTATGATAGTACATAACACGAACCATAGGGTATATTCCAGCGTACTGCGTGATGCTCATTTCTATTTTATACCATGTTAGAAACAACACAAACTCTGAGCTCTAAGCCCCTAAACCCGGATCGAGGCTTTCATCTTTGGGCTTTGCCCTGGAACTCAATTTGCGCAGATGTGCAAACATCCGATGCCTTGTGAAATAATCGAGAGCCTCTTTCCTCAATCCTCCAAGCCCAAGCCCAAGAACTACTGAGTTGCAAATGCTGGAAACACTACTTTTTCACCCAAAAAAAACCCGGAATCTGCACCCCAGACTCATGCATGCTCCGCTAGCAGGCTGAAGGAAAGACTGATTGTACTACAGTGTACTATCGCCGATTATGGTATATACGAGTCTGACTATAAATGATAACGGTACTTACCAAGCAGCATATTCTAAACAGCAGCTTCTGGGGTAGATGGAAGACACAATCGGCACATGAGGTCCAGCAAGCTGTCGAGATCAGGGCTTAAGAGTTTCGGATTCAGGGCCTACCTGCCTATTGAACTTAAGGAACCACATATAGAAACCATAATTAATAAGGAACCCTAAATAAGTAGGTCTTTTGGCCTACTACAGGTAGGGTTTAGGGCTTTTAAGATTAGGGTTGCTCTCTTCGACCGGGGCACGACCGTCTCATCAACTCGCAACACGCCCGTGAACGTGATCTCTCCCATGGTGGTGTCGTCCTCGCAGGCGTGCCAGGCTTAGGGCCGGAAGTTTAGGGTTTATATAGGGTTTTAGGGTTTAGGGTTTTAGGGTTTTAGGATTTAGGGTTTAGGGTTTTAGGATTTAGGGTTAGGGTTTTAGGGTTTCGGGTTTTAGGGTTATAGGGTTTAGGATTTAGGGTTTAGGGGAGCCCTGCAAACCTTGAAAAAACTGGCTGAAAGAAAAACTGCACACTGAGGTTTAGGGTTTAGGGTTGAGGGTTTAGGGAGGGGTTCATGTAGGAGGCCATATCTTCCGCTACCCGTGTGAAGTGTTCTCTGGCCGAACCCTGTTCCACTTGGGGGGTTTCCGAAATAGGGAACCCAAATATAGTACCCTAAGTAGTAGGATCCTTATTACAAGGACCCCCAAAATGAGGTACCCCTTATAGTCCGAAACTCTCACTTGTGTTTTCTCAGGAGCTGACTATGACCTCCCCAAGCCCTGTTTCGAAAATTCAATCTCCAACCCATCCCCAGATCCTGAACACTGTACCCTACACCCGATGAGCCTGAAGCCCCCAGATGCAAAAGGCACCTCCTCAACCTAAACCCCTAAACCCCTAAACCCTAAACCCCTAAACCCCTAAACCCCTAAAAGCACCTCCTCAACCGAAACCCCTCAAAGCCCTGAGCCGAAGCCCTGAACCCCGGACCCTGTAGACCTCTAAACCTCTACTTAGGGGTTAGTTTTTAGGGGTTAGGGGTTTAGGGTTTAGGGTTTAGGGGTCTAGGGTTTAGGGTTTAGGGTATAGGGTGTAGGGCTTATAGGGCTTATAGGGTTTATAGGGTTTAGGGTTTATAGGGTTATACGGGTTATAGGGGTTATAGGGCTTGGGGTTTAGGGTTCAGGGTTTAGGGCGCCTGAAAACCCCGGAAGCTCCAAAGCCGGAGCCCCTAAACCCCTACAAGCCCAGAGCCCCAAAGAGCCATCCATCACCAAAGCTCAATAACCCCTTCTAGAACCCCAAAAGGGTTTGGGGTTTAGGGTGTAGGGGTTGAGGGTTTATAGGGTTCAGGGTTTAGGGTCCATCCATCACCAAAGCTCAATACCCCCTCTTGCAGACCCTATCGGCGCTCTTTGCAAACAGGAACAACTCCCACCCCCCCCTCCGAGCAAGCAACGCACAAACAGCAGGTACAAGTAGTACGAAGCCTAAACCCTGAACCCTACAAACTCTCAACCCCTAAACCCTAGACTCCTACACCCTAAACCCTATAAGCCCTAAACCCCATAAACCCTATCAATCCTATATATAAACCCTAAACCCTAAACCCTACAAACCCTATAAACCCTCAGAGGCACCTCCACAAACTGACACCCCACGTTCACGTCCAGCCCGGTTTTCTGGATCTGAAGGCCTTTGGGTTTCAGCCTTTTCTGGGAGGGGGTTCGGGTTTTAGGCATTTAAAGATTTTCCCTAAACCCTAAACCCTAAACCCACAAACCCCTCAACCCTAAACCCCAAACCCCTCAACCCTAAACCACTAAGCCTCTAAAGCCTGAACTTCCCTAAACCCTAGACTATGAGGGTGTAAGGGTTTCGTGGTTCAGGCCTTTGGGTCAAGCTGAGGGTTGCCTGAGCTTTCACACCCAAATTGGGGATACCTGCCCAAACCCTAAACCCTAAACCCTAAACCCTAAGCCCAAGCCATAGTAGTGATACCTACTACAGAAACCCTAGATCTTCTAACTATATGGGTACTTCTCTAAATTAGGGTCCCTTTTTAAGTCACCAAAATAGTACGGCACCCTTAAGAGAAGGACCCTAGAAGGGACCCTAATTTAGAGAACTACCCATATGGGTCCTTAGGACCCTTCGGGACAGTAGCATTTCCTAGAATTTTCCGAAGGTTTCTTGTGCAGATCCCTAGTTTCACCGCTAGGGCTGTGGGTAATTTTGGGGGGTCTCAGAATTTTTTCTGGAGCTTCCTATATGCAGCTGTGGCCTGCAAGGCTTACTTACTTCTTTGGTTACAGATCGGGCGAGAATTATTTCGTGAGCTTCCCAGGGTTTAGGTCGAAGGGGTCGTATATGAGATTTCTACAAACTTGGAGGCCCAAAACAGCACCTGACAAACCGACCTCTGAAATACATGCCCTCTCTCATCTTTCTTGAACGCCCATCAAGCCCTCTTAGGCTCAGCATACCAAAGAGGATCCATTGATGCTGCCACGGTGCCAGGGCGGCGGTCAGGGCGACTGCGTCCTGTCGAGAGAACCTTTGAGCTCAGCATGGAGATAGGATGTTAGGATGTGGGGGCTTGGGCTTTTGAAAATGGGGGGTGTTGCAGTTCCGGGAACTCACCGTCGATGCAGGGTTTTTGTTTTCATAAAGTTTCTGCTGTGGTTTCAAAAGGACTCGTGTAAACGTCTAGTGGCGCTGGGGTCTTGAGTTTAATGGCTGGGGCCAGGGCTTAGTGAACTTGGTAATTCCGGCTCGATTTGTACAAGAGCTGACAGTGCGAAGTGTAAACAAGGCTAGGGACACATAGGACTTGGATGCTCCTCACGGCTTGGGGATATGTAGAGGGATGACGGGGTTCAGGTGCTTGCAGCTGGGAGCTTGCCCAGTCTGCTCGAACCAAAAAACCCTAAACCCTAAACCCCAAAACCCCTAAACCCCAAACCCAAAGCCCTAAACCCTAAACCCTAAACCCCTAAACCCTAAGCCCTAAACCGAAGCCTTTCAGTAACCGGATCAGGGTTGAGGAGCTCGAGGTTCTGAAACCTTCCGGGAACTGGGGCTTCAGGTGGTACGGTTGATGATATAAAGCCTGCATTAACCCATAATAAGGAAGAATCCATAATTCCCATAGCTTAGGGTCCTTAAGGTAATGCAGGATTTATGTCATCAACAGTATCATCCTAAACCCTAAACCCTAAGCCCCAAACCCTAAAGCCCTAAACTCCAAACCCCTAAACCCTAAAGCCCTCAACCCTGCAAACATCAAGAGTAGTGCTCGATCCATAGACCCTCCTGGTAAAGACCCCCTCATCCACAAATCCATCGGAGCCTCCAAGCATGTAGTTTAGGCTTTAGGGTTTAAGGCTTAAGGTTTAGGCTTTAGGGTTTAGGGCCGTTTAGGGTTTAGAGTTTAAGGTTTAGGGTATAAGGTTTAAGGTTTAGGGTTTAGGGTTTAAGGTTTAGGGTTTATATAGGGCATCCTTTCCGGACATGACATGGAGAAGCTGGGTCTGTGGCCGCATCAAAGCGGCCCAATGCTGTAACTTCTGTGTAGAACCTCCGGCGGCCCATGGCAGTTAACTCTACTTCTTGGTGCTACATTATGCAATGTTACAAACTACATAAGCCCCGCCCTATAACTGTGCAATATATCAATAAGCCCCGAAGAAGGCTATAAAGGAAGCGTTTTGAACACACTCTCGCGACAGGTTCTGCAGCGGGTCGTTACCGGAGGCTGTTGGACCTATGGGGGGGTTTAGCCTAAACCCTAAATCCTACACGGTTTGGGCATGTGGAGCTTTAGGGTTTAGGCCCTGACGACTGGGCCTTCTCCCTTGTTGAATCTCCTGAAACGACATAAAGATTCCTTACTTCAATATTGGGGCCTTATGCCTGATGCGTTGTGGCTTCTTGGGAGTTTAAGTTTAGGGTGTAGGGGCAGTTTAGAGCTTGGGCTTAAGTGAAAGCTTCAGGGGTAACTTCAGGACAGCCTGCGTGAATGGCCAGCCCGAAACCCTCACATTTGGGAGTTAGGATTAGGGGCCTCTCAATAAGGTCCCCTTTAAGAGAGCCACAATTAGGGTTCAGAAGAGTCACCTTTAAGGGGTCTCCCTAATACTTCCTAGGAACATGGCTCCAGCGCTCCGTTCTTGGAACGCTCCGAGACTACCGCTTGCCATGATCCCTGAACCTCGCGCCTGAGCCTAAACCCTGGGTACGGCCCCCCAATACAGTAACGGTCTACACTGGGGGCTACTATTTAGGTGCCTTATATCACCTTATATCTACATATCATGAATATTACCCAACTCTGACTGAGTGGGGGCAGTATCCAACCCTCAAACCTAAGTTGTCAACCTCGAAGCTCTAAGACCCAGGCTTGTGAACCACGGTCTGCGAGTTTCTATCAGACTCATTACACACCTTGAAGGCACCCGAAATCCGTACGGTCTTGAAGAGCTACGAACTTAAAAACGGCTCCACCTCAAAAGCACAAAGACTAAATCCCAAACCGCACGCCGAAGCAAAAGAAGAGGCGGGCCTTACCAGTTGGAGTGAGGTTTGACATGTGTTACATAGAATTATAAGAGCATTATGTATTATATTTAATACATGTAACACTCTAAAACAATCAGGTATCCCTGTGCAGCATCCGCTAACCCATGCCAGGGAGCTCGTCGGTAAGCGAAATGTTTATGTCTCGCTGACTCATCAAACTCACCTCACACGTCGGAGCCAGAACACACGTGTCACACATGTAGCATAGGCACCTCCATTATGAATTGGATTCTGGTCCACTCCATACTGTGGTTTCTCCAGCTGATGAACGACAAACAGTATCAATGGTTGAGGCTGGTGCGACCTGACTTCCTGCACAACGGGGTAGGAGGTAGGTTTAGTGGCACAAGCTTTGAATAAGATCTGCAGGGTCTAGGATGTTCAGCCCTAAACCCTAAACCCATGAACCCTAAACCCATAAACCCTAACCCCTAAACCCATAAACCCTAAACCCATAACCCTAAACCCATAAACCCTAAACCCCAAACCCCTAAACCCTAAACCCACGAAACCAGCATAGTGTAGTAGGCGCTGTGGCCAGCAACTAACCGAATACTCGCAGCTTAGGCCCTCGAGCTCCCCCTCTCTGCCCCTAGCTCCCCTATTTGCGCCACGGGAATGCGGATGGCGAACTTACGAACTTAACGTTCGAGGAGGATAGATGATTCGTTCCGTAGAGCTGGGAAATCATAGCTGAATGCAAACCCTAGCCTTTTTGGAAAGCCTCAGCTATCCTCCTCGAATTTCAAGTTCGCGATGCGCATCCAGTGGCCCTAATAGGGGAGTCTGTATGACTACATGGAACTAAATGCTTATAACATATCAGGACTGTGGGGCCTGTGGTTTTAGGGCCAAAAACTTACTGAACCATCAAGCCCACAACCAGGCAAGTTGTGCATTAAAGAAGTGCATTTTGAGGAGATGTCGAAGATTTGGCTTCATATTCTCGTGCTCAGCGTTTCGGGATTAACAGAGCTTCGGCGCAGAGCCTCAGACACGGGCTTTAGGAGGTGTTGAGTCGGTGTTGAGGCTCGCAACGACAAAACCAAAACCCTCGACCCGAAACCGCATGAGCCCTAAGCACAGCCCTTCATCCGCCAGCCTTGCGGTAGCGCTCGTCAGCCATTGAAATACTGAAGTCGCGCTCACTCTTCAGGGTGACCTGCTTCTCCCAGGGAGCACAAGAGCCCTGAACTTTTAGGGTTTAGGGCTTCAGGGCTTTGGGGTCAGGGCTCAGGGTGACCTGCTCATCCCAGGGGCACAAGAAGCCCTTAGCTTTTAGGGTTTAGGGCTTCAGGGCTTTGGGGTCAGGGCTTAAGGTGATTTGTTGGGAAGATCACTCAATTGGGATGAGGGGTTTGGGGTTTAATCTTTAGCATTTAGGATTGGGAAATGCTTCGAAACGCTTTCTGCCTTCCGGAAGAGCTGAAACTTCTTATTCCTCTTAGGATGATTGAACTCCCCATGAGGTACCTCGTGCTGTCAGGCTTGAAACCGGACCCTAAACCCTGGGACCCTAAACCCTTAAACCCTAAATCAGCCTAAATCCTAAACCCTCAGCTCTAAACCCCGAGCCCAAGCCCTAAGTCCTAAACCCCTATTTTCCCTAAGCCCTAAACATCCGTAACCGAAACTCGTACACCCCAAGCACTACAGCCTATAAACCCTATGTAAGCTCGGAGCTCGAAACCCTAAACTCTAGAACTCGAAAGACTATAAACCCCGAACCCTAAATGGAAAGCCCGAAACCGCATTTGGAGGCTCATGGGTAGTTTTAAGTAGGGCTTCAGTTCCCTTTTATGGGAGATAAGTATAGTTGCCCTACACAGAACCCCATCTATAGCTACCCATGAATCTTCAAGCTTCCCATAGGCCCCTAAGTAGTTCGTTTTTATGGTTTATATTTAGAATCCTATATAAGGTAACCCCCAAAAGAGAACCACTTAACGGCCTATGGGTAGGGATTTTCCGATGCTCCATAAACAAGACTCGAAACCAAACCACGATTTACGGTTGACTTTGGCACCCAAAAACTTGCTTGTAAGCTGCAATATACAATTCTGAGGAAGCCATTACAACTACCTACGAACCCTAAACCCCAAACCCTAAGAAAAAGGCGCCCCTTCCTTGGCTGTCTGGGTGGAGTCGACTCCCAACTCTGCAGATATCGCAGAGAGGCCGACCTGTTGGGATCCAAAAGGAGCCCTTTTTTGAGGGTTAGGGCTTTAAGGTTTGAGGAGTTTGAGGATTTGGGGTTAAGGTTTGAGGGTTTGCGGGTTTAAGGTTTGAGGGTTTAGGGCTGTAGGGTTGAGGGTTAGGGTTTTAGAATTGAGGGTTTGGGGTTTAGGTTTTAGGTTTGAGGGATTGGGGTTTAGGTTTTTAGAATCATATACTCTCCCCAATAGTAACCTACATAACTACTCTCCGAAACCTAAGTATCTAGTTATTGGGTCCTGTGGACCCTTTAGGGCAAGGGCTATAAGGGGCCAACCCCCCTGTCGAGAATCGTGAAAGTTCGATTCAGACTTTTCGGGCCAATCACAGGTCCCGGCCCAGATCCGGACACAAAAAGTTCAGACCTGCTGGTGCATCGAAGCTCCTGCTGTAAGACTTTGGGGCTCAGACTTTAGGGCTTACGGTACCTAAAGGGTCTACTGATTTTTTTAAGCAGGGCTAGACGGAAGGTAAGCAGGCAGCCCAGGGAAAGGCTGGTATGTCGGCAGAGCCGAAATTCATGAAAATGGGCGCCTTTTGGGAATTGAGGCTGTCCGACAACTACACCAGGTGTTTATACTGTGAACGTACGACATTCGCCGAAAGCCACCTCGAACTCGCCATTGACGCTGAGCTTGGCAATGTTGGCCCCTTTCACGGCTTTGAGCGAGGGTCCTTGGACTCAAACGGTGCGGGATTTGGCCCTTCATTCTCGAGATCGGACTATGCAAACCCAAATACAAATCACCCTGAGCTCCATAAACCCCATCATGCAGTGTTAAACCCGCAGTTTCAGCAAACCGAAAGCGCATGCTCGCAAAAAGGCTTCTCTCACGATGGCTTCCAATTGCCGCGGAAGAAGTTAAGGAACGAATCGCTAGTGCTGGAAAGTGGGTGCTTTGGCCCCAACCAGCCGCTAAGTTCAAGATCTCGTGGCAACCGTCGATCCAATTCTTAGTGGTCGCGTTGGAAGCGTTTTTGATTCCAAGACGCTCCATTGGCTTGCATCGATGCGTACGGTCACCTTTCTGGCTCAAGGGCTTTGGTTTCTCGGGCTAGGGATTAGGGTTTAGGGTGTAGCGTTTAGCGTTTAGGGTTGGGCCGAAGGTGGTTTTTGTGGGAGGGAGCTTCCCCACCTCGGAGCTGGAACTCGTCTTCCTTTCGGGGGTCCATTGAACAGCGATCCTGGTAGTTGACGTCTGAATGCAATTTCTGAAGGGTTCCTTGCTTTCGGAAACTCTGGCAAATACCGGTTTAGGCTGCTGTGCTCCATAGTGAGTGAGGCGAGCTTTTGCTCACAACTTGTAGGGTTCCCCTTGCTGTTGTGGAGACGTGTCCAGTTCTTCAGCAGCTTCTTTTCTGGATGCCTGAGCAGCTAAACATGTTTTGGGTGTGGCTGTGAGGGTTTCAGGGTTTAGGGTTCAAGTCTTGGGGTTGGGTTGAGCTTTAGGCAATGCTCTGGAGTATTGCGGGTCTGCCTCCTCCATGTATGGATCTGATGATGCTGAGTTGCAGGGATTTGGCTTATAGTGGTTTGAATCCAAAACTTTGGCTTCGGCTGCCCGACTGGCACCCCAGAACACTAAACCCTAATCCCAAGCCTAAGCTACAAACCCGAAACCCGATCTTAGGGGAGTCTCCGCCGGCCCAAGCCGGACGCCCACACTGCCAAAAGTCGACCCGTACGCGGAAGCTCGGCCGGCAACTGAAATCTGACTATCCCTTAGGCCCTAAACAAACACACTAATTACACCCTAAAGCCACAGCCCTACACCCCCAAACGCTACACCCCAAACTTAAACCCTAAACCCTAAACCCCAAAAACCGCCCCCGTCTCCAAAACGAACAAAAGGCGGCCCAAGGCGCTGTGGACTCCCCAGGGGTGGAGTATTCCGGCCCCAGGCTGCTGGCATCGAACCTCCCCGGCTCTTTTTTTGGATTTTGTTTTGTGCACTTTGGTTTAAGGGCAGAAGGGAATTATACGGTTGATGATATAAATCCTGCATTACCTTAAGGGCCCTAAACTATGGGGAATTTCTTGGTATATTCCTTCTTATGGGGTAATGCAGGATTTAGATCATCAGCCGTAAGGCTCCTTGGCTGTAGGGTGAAGGCTGAGATCCTTGGGTTTGGTGGTGTGTTGGGGTGAAGACTTTTATTCAGGTGCCATGTGGGTGGGTCTAGGGTTTAGGGTTTGGGGTTTAGGGTTTAGGGTTTAGGGTTTGAGGTTTAGGGTTTAGGGTTTAGGGTGGGTACCTCTAAGCCGAAGTCTCTTCAGTCAGAGGCCAAAGACCTGAAAAGCCCGAATCTGCAAAGCCCTACACCCCGAAAGCCCCCAAAATCCGAACCGAAGTGGCCGAAGCCCTGGAAACTACAGCGGACAACCCCCAAAAACCTGAATTCTACTAGGCTTTACCTGAACCCTAAACAACCTACCTTTTTAGGGTTGCTTATTATTATGTTCTTTTGTTACAAGTCCTCAAAAAAGGAAGGTTATTTGGGGTCCAGGTAGGGATACTAGTTTCATTTTGGCTTACCTTGATTCTTGATCAGGAAGCCTACTCATAACGCTGGTTAATCCCAAACCAGATTTCGGTGGAGACAGTATAAGACCTGCATTCCCAAACCCCTGCAGCCTGAAACGACGAACCCTCGCGTCCCTATGGACCTGGGCCTTAAGATGTAGTAAAGCTGGGCTTCCATAAGGGGTCTCTACAGGGATTTTAGGAAGCCCTCATTTAACTGTGTCACCGCTTCTACCCTAAATACCCGGCGCGCTCCGATGTGACAGGTTGGCTTTAGTGCTTGGTGGGCGTAGGGTTCGAGTGTTGCTTTAGGACATATATATATACACAGAGAGAACGACAATTATATATCTATATCTATATACATATACATCTACATACACACACACACACATATATATATATATATATATAGTAGCTTATTAGCATACAAACCCAGGAGTTCGGGCCGTTCGCGCCTCGCTCCCTGGATAAGGGCAGCCTTGTCCGTCTGGAGTGGGTCATCGCAGTATGCGAAGGATGCTTGCGCCATCTTCAAATGTCCAAGAAAACGAGAAGGCGCGGAGCAAGTCCGGCAGAAGAAAGGACCCACGAGGATAGTCGAAGGAACACTAGGTCAGAAAGCTGAATATTGCTGGCTGGTAAAGGTGGTGAGTTTTGGGGGAAAGTACTGATGCGGACCCATGTCCGATATGCAGAACATCAACCAAGCTCAGACGGCGCCGGCTGAGAGCCAAATGCTGGCGGACAAAAAACAAACGGCTTAGTAATGTTCAAGCTCATCCCAGTCCTATCTGGACCCCATGAAGCCTACTTCCCCTTTTTAGGGCTCCTTGTAATAGCGTTCGGTCAGTTCAGTCTTTTCAAAGCCTGAATCCTTACAGCTAAATGCTAAACCTCCAAACCCCAACCTCAAAACCCTAAACCCTAAACCCTGAACCCTGAACCCTAAACCCTAAACCCTAAACTCTAAACCCTAAACCCTGAACCCTGAACCCCGATAATGAACCCAGAACCCTACCCATAGGCCCCTAAGTAGTTCCTTTTTGGGGATTACCTTATGGGATTCTAAGTATAATAAACAACAAAAAAAAGAACTACTTAGGGGCCTATGGGTAAGCTATCAAGCTTGAGGGCACTAAGCATGCCGCAAGGTGAACCATGCTTCGAAACCCACCAAAACCATGTTACAATCTCAATTCGCAACCCTCAACCCTAAATGCCGAGCCCGAAAGTTAGACGGGTTACCCATAGTCTCTCTTGTATATAGTTCATTGTTTTGGTCAACGAACTTGAACTTTTCCCATAATTATTGTAGATGGCCAAAAGAGAACTACACTGGAGACGGTAGAAACCGAAGCCCTAAACCCCAAAGTTCTGAACCCTAAAACCTAAAACCCTAAACCCTGTAAACCCTGTACCGCAAAAAAACTAAAACCCTGTAAAGCCTAGAACTTTTCCTATGACACTTGGGTGGCGGCCACAGCTAACCAGGAGGTCTCCGGATTCAGGGCAGACGCAGTTGCCCTGAGAGGACCACAACCCTCCTTGTACCCTCAAATCGGGGTAGATGGTCCCAAATTCAGGGCCTTTAGGGTCTAATGGAGGGTAGATGGAGGGTTTAGGGAAGGGATTGATTTGTCGTTTAGGGTTTGGGGTCGAGGGTTTTAGGGTTAGGGTTTCGGGTTCAGGGTTCTGTAGGGCTTGAGGCATGAGTGTCATCAGGAAACCGCAAGCTGCAACCTTACGAGACTTGTCCGGCGCTTACGCGGAATAGCGCTCTCTCCGCCTGCTGGAAGCAGTACCCATGGGCTCCATAGTAGTTACTTGTTGGGAGTACCTCGTAGGATCCCAAAGATGAACCCACGACAAGGAACTACCATATGGAGCCTATGGGTAAGGACCATTTTCTTAGGCCTATAGGATTTCTTGGTACTCCTGGCATGTGTCAAAAACTTCCGAGCCTCCGTGGGAATTCTTCTTCCCGGGCAGGATCACAGTAGTGCTTGGGGGGGGGGGTTGAAGAGAAGGGGTAAGGAATCTGCGTAGCCGGCGATAACAATCGTCGTGGAAGCGGCGGTGGTGAGGTTGAAAAGATTTTGATAGGTCATGGCGGTGGCAATGAACAAAGGCAAATGACTCCAATTCTTAGGCGACAGCTGCAGTCATGAGCTGCAATTAATCATGAGCCTGCTTCAACCCTAAACCCAAACCCTGAAACCCTAAAACCCTAAAACCCTAGAGCCCTGAAGCCCTAAAACCCTAAAACCCCAAACCCCAAAAACCCTGAAACCCCAAACCCCTAAAACCCTAAACCCAAAGCTGCCTTCTAAAGAACTCAGGATCTCAGCCCCAGCACCGAGCCCCCAAGGTGTTCAGCTTGAGTTGCAGGTTCTGTCATCGTTGGTCGGAGCATCCGGGATTGCTCAACCTTCAGCTTCAGCAACGCCAGTTTGCCCGTGAGCTTTTGGGCATGCTGACGGATGGCTTCGCAGGCCACCGGAAAGAACCGCGCCTTTGTCAAACGGCGCTCGCAGTGCTCGATCAGGTCGGCATTCGTGCTTCACGCAGTCCCAGGAGTCCGGCCCTGGAGGTGCCAACCGGAATACAAAGTCGCACTTGTTCCAAAGCCTCAACTCCGAATCTTCTGAAACCCTTAAGCCCAACAAAAACCTAAACTCTAAACACGCATTATTCCCAAAAATCCCCTAAACCCTAAACCCTAAACTCTAAACAACCCTAAACCCAGAATCCCATTCTGAAGCATGCGTCTGCACGTGCCTCTTTGCAAAGCCCAGGAGGATGTCCACGCCTACCAAAAGGCCGATACAGTCATCACGGTTTAGGGCTTCGGGTCGCGATACAGTCATGTAGGATGCAGACATATATATATATGTATGTATGTATGTATGTATGTATGTATGTGTATATGTATATATATATATATGTTTGTTAATGCTTAGGAGTTGACAAGCGCTTTTGAGTGAGGAGTCAGGAGTTGGGCGATGTCCTCTTTTGGGATTTGGGGCTGATACTGATACAGTCATGGGAGTCATGGGCTTTCGTGTCGATGTTACGGTTTGGAAGCCGTATACCCCGGAGGTCCCGTTATTTTAAACATCCAGTGCGAAAGACCCAAATGCCGAAACCTGCTGCGTAGACAACTGAGTTTCTTGAGTTTATAATTCTTGAGTTTCGAGGTGAGGTTGGGTTTGGGGTTTAGTTGATGTGAGTCCTGACATAAATCCTGAAGCCAAAATCCCAGCCCTAAACCCTTAAACCACGATACCCGAATGGAAGTTCAGGAAAGTTGCGAGAGATGCAGGCACCTATACTTAACAGTGCAGAGCTCAGGTGTCCCTGGGCATGCATTGTGAAGGAAATTTCAGGATCAGATTCCGACTGTTCGCAGTGAACTGTTTAGGGATTGTGGTTAGGGCTTTAGGGTTTAGAGCTTAGGCTTTAGGGTTTAGGTTTTAAGGGTTGTGGTTTAGAGCTTTAGGGTTTAAGGCTTAGGTTTTAGTGTTTAGGTTTAGGGATTGTGGTTTAGGTTTTTAGGGTTTAAGGTTTACGTTTTAGGGTTTCGGGTACTGTTCCGAAATGGCACACAATCTTTCGTCGCCATGGGGCCAAAACGTCATCAAGCTCGTGCCACCGGTGAACCCGAAAGAAGCGAATGTCTATATAGAACCGCCAAAAAAAAAGCAAAACCCTTATAACCGCCAAACAGTCAGAATATTCAAAAGGACCGGAAAAAAAAAAAAAAAACAAACGATAACCTGTATACCGTCCCCCTAAGCCCTGCAAAATCCGGCCTATTTGGGTGAAGACCGGGCACCAGTCGTAGGACTCATCGGGTTCGAACCTGTTGGAGACTTGAGGGGTTGTAAAGCGGGACAGTAGGATGCTTCAGGGCTCGGACATACCTGGGCCCGCAGCCCGAAACCTATTATCAGGTTTAGAGTTAGGGCTTTACTAGTGTAAGGTTCAGGGCTTTGGGTGTTGGGTTTGGGGATAAACATGTATCCAAGTGTGGAAATAGACTGGTCAAACGTTAGAGAGCCCAACACTCCTGAATCAAGGAACATAGACCTTACTTGGAGGCCCAGGGGACTCAGTAAGAACCCTAAGTGGAGTTACCCCAACTATAGCCCTACTTATAAGCCTACTTATAACCTTACTTACTTATTCCTACCCATGAACCTCCAAGTAATGCTCCCAAAAAGCCTTACATTACACCTCAAGTACACTACCCCATGTACCCCACGAAGCGCTGCATTAGGTCAGCCGCCAAACCCTTCAACAGCCGACTAATAAACCGTAACGAGCCCTAGAACCCCAAAGCCCGAAACCTTTACAAAACCTCGAGCCCCAAAGCCCGAAACCCTACTAAACCTGGAACCCCAAAGCCCTAAACATCTACAAAACCTAGAACCCCAAAGCCCTAAACCGTACTAAGCCTGCAAACCTCAAAGCCCTAAGGCTGCTCCTAAAAAGCCGAGGCGCTCCAGTCGCTGGGCCGCCGGTGGTCTCAGTCGCCGCACTTCGAAGCCGGCCTTTGCAAGGTCCGAAGGTTGGAGGTTCTTAGAATTTGGGGTTTAGGGGTTTACGGGTTAGGGTTTAGGTTTTAGGGTTTAGGGTTTAGGGTTTAAGGTCTACAGGCTTTAGCGTTTAGGGTTTCGGCCTATAGGGCTTACTTGGAGGTTCATGGGTAGTTATAAGTAGGTTTGTCAGTAGGACAACTACACTTATAAGCCATATTAGGGGACTTATAACACCACTTATAGCTACCCATGGGCCTGCAAGAGGGGGTTTGCTTAAAGGTTCATGGGACGTAGTAACTGCGGTTATGAATAAGGTAACTATACTTATAACCCTGGTTAAGGCACTTGTAACTGTACTTACGAAGTCCCATGAACCTCCAAGTGGGGATGGGGGCTATGGGGCTATGGGGTTTAGGGTGGGACTCAGGGGTTGTGGGCTTTATGGTCAGGGGTGGGGGTTATGGAGGTTATGGGGGTTGTGGGGTCATGGGGGGGCTTTTGGAGGTTACTAAGGCTTGGGGTTGAGGGTTTAGGGCTTGGGGGCGGAGGTTTAGGGATCCGGCCTTGGTGTTGAGGGTTTGCATGGGGGTTGAGGTTTGGGATTTAGGGCTTGGGTATAGAGTTTCAGGTTTGACATGTGAATACAAGGGATATATTGACCTTGACTAACCCCTATACTATACAACCCGTACAAAGCCAATTGATACTGTTTGGAAATTGCTTCTATGTGTTTCTATTTACAGAAGCCTTCTTTCGGAGATCAGCCGAAGCCCCATACCTAGAGGTGTCAGAGCCGTGCAAGTAAGGCTTTAACTTTAGGGCTATTCTTGCCTAATTAAAGTACGAAGCCAATGCCCCGGAAACCTTACCCACTCAGCCCAAACACGGTTTCGCTCCCAGAGTTCAACTTGCCCAGGGCCCCCCGCACAAAGGAAGGGCAGGTCGTAGATGGTCCGGAGAAACAGCAAACCTGCGCCACAAAGGCTTTGAATCTTAACGTTCGGGGGCTTTAGGGTTCCTGCTTGATCCTCTTCGTGCCGGGGACGCCCGAACGCATTTATGGCCCAAACAGGATTCAGGTAGCTCAATAGTATAGGTTAAGGTTGAGTTTCAGCCTTGGAGATTTATGGCTTTAGGATCCCGAACGCTGCAGGCGGAGAGATGCGGATTGCCTGCACTGAACACCTTGAGCGCTGTCCAAAGCCTCAATGGCGAGGGACCAAAGCTCCCAGCTGCAGCAAGACGCATGACCTCGACCCTCTCCACAGGCGGGACCATACCCGAAGCCCAAACCCTAAACCCTAAACCCATGTGCTCAAACTCGGCTTTCGTCGAATGCTTAGGCCGCGACCGGTTATCTGGAAACGGGTACCTGTGCCGTGGGCATGGAGTCTGGGGCGTTTATTTAAGATCAGCACGCTGCAAGCATACATCATAATCCTTCCTCCACCCTAAACCAGCACAAACGAATGAGCCCCCCGGCCCCCAAAAAGTCAGCAAACCAGACAGCTGACCAGAGCTGTGACTACCCGGAAGCCTGGAGCCTTCTTCCCAAACGGTCCTTGAGTCGAAGGTGCCCATAGGCTCCATCATACTGTTGATGATATAAATCCTGCATTACCTTAGGGACCTTAATCTATGGGAATTATGGCATATTCCTTGTTATGGGTAATGCAGGATTTGAATCATCAACCGTAGTAACTAAGTACCTTTTTGGGATTACCTTATAGGATTCCGTAAAAAAGGAACTACTTAGGGGCCTATGGGTACCTTAAAGGATCCTAGATATACACCACAAAAAGGAACTACAATGGAGCCTATGGGTAAGCACCCAGCCCAAAGGGTGGAGGAAGCTCGGCCTGCGTGAAGTAGGTAGTATTAGTAACATTACATGGGGCTCTAACGAAATCCTAAACCCTAAACCCTACACCCTAAACGCCTAAACCCTAAACCCAACACACTAAACCCTAAACCCTAAACCCTAAACCCAACCCTAGAAGCCCCTAAGTCCTCGACATCCCCAGCTGCCGAGCCCTGCCACCGACCCCCAAAGTCCCCAAAGCTTCAAACCCAACCTGAACTGTGAACACAGACTACAGGCAACCCTCCCCCCACCCAGATCAGATAAGACACATGAACACAGGAACCCAACAAGTAAGTTTAGGGCTTAGGGGGTTTAGGGTTCAGGGTTTAAGGTAAACTCAACCCTAAACCCTTTATAAACCCTAAACTCACCCTAAAAAAAGACAGTTAAGAACAACCAATGGACACAGATCTCAGCCCAAGGCTTCCGGAGGCCCCAGAAAATCACCGCCACAAGCCGCAGGACATCCATGATGGACCGAGTCCTGGTATGCAGGATTTGGGGTTTAGGGGTTTAGGGTTTAGGGGTTTAGGGGTTTAGGAATTAGGTTTCAGGGCCGAGTCCTGGTATACAGAGAGGCTTTATAAAGGCTTGAGCTAAAAGTACCTTTGACAGCTTAGCTCTAGATTTGCGAAAAAAAGCTACACTTCTATCGAGCATTGTACGTTATACTTGTCAGGCTGCGCTGCCGCTACTACGAAAATTTCGACACACTTAGGTGTGCGTAGTTAGCGTGCTCATGATAGCGACAATGACGATGAAGAGCCTTCGCCAGGATTGGTTGATGGCATTATTCGTTCCTATATGAATTTAAAACTGACTGTTCACACCTCCTGTGGCTAACCTTGTGCGTCCTCCACTTTCCCAGTACCTCGTGATTCTTCGTGGGTCTCGAAGAAACTCCTACGCAGTCGCAACAGTATAACGAACGCATAGCCCCACTGAGCCCCACACACAACCTGAAATTCCTGAAACCTACAGTCGCAAACTCAGGAAACCCAAGCGTACGACCTTGAAGCCCTAAACCAAAATCAAAAAGGCACCCGACAGCACAGAACCGCACTGAACCCTTCTTCTTGTTTTGGGCCAGTCGGGCTTTTCGGAGTTCGGACTACATGTATCCAGTGAGCCCAAGACCCTGCACGGAACGAACTACCCATGTTCTCACAGTGAAACGGGCAGGTTTCCTGGATACGAGCAGCCCATAACGCCATACCCTAAACCCTAAACCCTAATGCCACTAATTAATAAATTCCCCCTCAAGGGCACCAATACCAAGTGGGATCACGACTTGTTGGAGATTTTGAGGCTCAAGGCCCTGACCAGATGAAGGCCAAGGTGGAAAAGATGGCGATGAGGATGATCATGTTCGACCTGGGCTGGAGAGATCTGGTATTTCGGGTCGAAGCTCTGCAAGGCACGAGGGATTTATTCTGAGGTACGTTAGGATCCGATGAGGGTCCGTTGCAGCAGCGAGCTCCTCCTTCAAGCAGGGAGGTTGTGAAGGCAACAGTGGCTTCCAAGGAAACGGACAAGCTAAGCCCCTAGCAGCAGCACATAACCAAAAGAATAGCCCTCATACAGCACGACACCAGAACCGAAGACTCCGCTGTGAAAGGAATCGGCAGGGACTCTTCAGGCGCGGGCAGGAGGGCCTTCCAAAGAAGTCGGACGACATTGTTGCCTCCATCGTGACGACCATAAGGGTCCAAGTGCCGGTGCGGGAATACAATATTGCATACACTGAACCCTGGCGGTAACTGATTCACCTAGTACTCTTTCAGGCACAAGTGCATCCTAAAGAAACGCCTGGAACTCTCATGTACAGGGGCTGCTGGCAGAAACATCGGATCTAGACGAAGCATGGCAGCATACTTATTTTTCACATAGCAAATTAGCGCACCAGGCTCAATACTCAGTAAGTCTAAGTTGGTGCCATCAACACCTTCTAAAACAAAACTCCTCACGACCCCCAGGGCATGTGCATAGCAGCGCAGAGACTTCAGGCAAGACGATCTACGAAGCAGCAGATCCCTTTCTGCGTGCCCTGTAAATAGGACCCTCTCATGTATCCATATGGTACAGCATGGAAATATGTCGAAACCCATTCATGTGGATCACTGGACTTTTGAGGGATTCCAGTCGAAGGAACTTTCTTGGATACTGGACTGACTTGTAACTTGTAGTCGCCCCACAACATCTCAAAAAAAAAACACGGAGACAAAAGGGCCTCAGCCGGAAAGACCTAAACCTACCCTAAACCCTAGACCCTAAACCCCTAAACCCTAAACCCTAAATCCCCAAGCCCCTAAACCCTAAAGCACCTAAACCCTAAACCCCTAAACCCTAAATCCCTAAACCCTAAACCCGAAACCCACCGGGGCCTCTCCGGTGCTCCGACAGCTCTTCGGAGGCGGCTCGGTCCTTCAAAAGGAGGGCTAGCGAGAGTCTCAAGTTTGAGGTTTTGTGGGTTTCGATTTTTGTTTGGGGGGAGGGGGGGGGAACTGAGGTCTTACAGGAGTTTCAAGTCTTTCAAGTCTAAGCTTTAGGGCTTTATGCCATCAACTTTAAGGTATTGGGTCCAATCGTACGGCGGGTGCGAATAAGAGCCTTGCTTTAAGCTTGCTTCGAGGGCAATTGCTTGACTCTCGTCAGTCTTCAGCAACCGGACCGGGCCCAGAAAGGTTCAATCAACCTTGGAATATAGAAGGCGGAAAGGTTGAAAGTGATCCCATTGGCTATCCAAGTTGAAGCAGCACCATCAAGAAAGCTGAACAAACTTCTAGAAACTGATAAGGGCCTTTGGCGGGAGGACCTTCCGTTGCTGCGATGAGGACTACCAGAGATGGAAGTTGGGGCTCCATGTTGTGAAGACTGGAAGCTGGTGCCCATAGCCTGCACCACAAGCTGCTCCTCTCATAAAACGTAAGTCAAAGGCAGCTCAGAGCACCAAAAGGTCCTGAATAGTAGAAACCCGCTGAATGAAGCTGACTTTAGACCCACCAAGCCTACAGTCTCCGAAACATGAAAGCGCCTGCACTTTCCCGAAGTCTGCAACCCACCCTAAACCCTAAACCCTAAAAACCCTAAACCCGAAACCCTAAACCGTCCGGGGCCCGGGCGGCGCTGACCTGGTAGTGCTCCTCGTCAAGGCCCAGGAAAGCCTGGGTGGCTACGAGTGGTTTAGGGTTTATAAGGGTTTTAAGGTGTAAGGTTTATAGGGTTTAGGGGGGCTTTCGGCTTTCGGGTCTCAGATGCTCCACCTCTCCGCCTAGAACAAGCTGACTAGCCTTACGGTTATAAACTCAAAATTATCGTTATAGCTATAGGGTTTAGGGTTTAGGGTCTTTCGTGCGGTGCTGGTGCTAGTCCGATTTTGAGGTGGGGAAAGCAGCCAAGAAGCGTGGTCGCACATCACGTGGGTGAGCACCTGCGAGCTCTTGAAGCCTGATTCAGGAAGCGCGGGAGGAATTATTGTTGCTTTCTTAAACTATTTGCGAATGTGCAGCAACTTGGGCTGCATTGTGTCAGATCAGGAATGGGTTAACGAGCAACGGAGACAGAGCCACACATAGCGTGTAAGGTCTCACGGGCACTGGGGCATGTGGACGTGCTGCAGGAAGAACTCTTTAATCTTCGCGTGACGGTGTGTTCAAGTTCTGCTCCGGCTAGCACAAGCACACCATGGGTCCAAGGAGTTGAAACATGCAGGTTTGAAGTTGCGCAAAGCAGACGAGCTGATTCTGGCATGTCGGAACGTAACCGAGCATAGCTCCTTTCGTGATTGAAGCAGTTTCGTTCATGGGCATTCAACCATCGAGCTATCCCAAACACAGCCAGGCAAGGCACAACAAAAGCTAAGTTCTTGTTCGCAAGTTTAATGTTTGGACATGTGGTTGTGCTCCTCAGGGCTCGGAATCTCATGTTGAGCGGCTGTAGATTCTATGTCCCACCCAGGAACTGGGCCTTTTTCACCTGGGGCAGGCTCCCGAGGCCAACTGCTTCGTCAACATGCGTACCATATCGTCTAAAGAAGGCGGCATCAGTCAGCTTCAGGGCTGGGCCAAAGGACCAGGGCTGGCGGCATTGTCGCAAGACCTTCGCACGATAAGCCCAGCGCTCGTAGCTGAAGTTCAATATTACGGGATATTGTGCAAGAAAGCCAGGAAGGTGCTCCGGAGTCACAAACTGCTGCAAGAGGACGATCTTCAATGCCAGGTTGGACTCGATGCGCAAACCCAATATAGCAGGGTTGTTCACGACCGTTCTGGCAACCTCAGTCTGATTCATGTCCAAGTCCTGAAGCCACCGAATCGTCGGCTTCAAATTCTCCTCGATGCTGCAACCTAGAATCTGTGGAGACCGACCGATCACCTTGGCAATCTCGGCTTTCTTCAGGCC
>CAJNJA010058419.1:0-12500 GCA_905231915.1 Symbiodinium necroappetens
CGGCAGCAAACCTGTGAAAACCTGTGCAAACCTGTGAAAACCTGTGAAAGGGACCTTTGTGAAAACCCAGCGAAAGGCACATTGAAAACCCAGCGAGGAACCCATAGGCCTCGATGGCATGAAGTGTGGGAATCGATGGAAACTTTCCAGCACAATGGATACTTTCCAGCGGGGCACATTCACATGGTGTTACCCAGCGAAAGAGCTAGGTTTTTTCAGCGGACGATGGTTAGGGTATATTTATATTTATATTTATGTTTATATTTATGGATAGATAGTCTCCAATGTACGTATAGCTCATATTTTGGATTATCTTTCAGGACCCTAAATTTCATAGTTAAATTGTGCCAAAAAGTGGACCTGCAATGGAGACTCTAGGTAAGCCCTGAGTCCCTGAAACCAGAATCAAATTCCTGTCAGGATTCCTTTGCAGGGTTCTAGACAAGTTCTATAATAAGGTGGGGCGTTCATATCGAGTAATATAGAGGGCTGAAAAATGGAAGAGGGGTTTGTGAGCATTGCATTGCATTTGTGCTGAAAGGTGAACCCAAACGAACCACTTCACCCCACAAGCCTAACTCAACCCTGAACCTTGAACCCTAAACATTAACCCCAAGACCTTAACTCAACCCTTAACCCTGAACCCTAAACCCAAACCCTTAATCCAACCCTAAACCCCGGACCCCAAAAGCCCCAACGCAACCCTAAACCCTAGCCCAACCCCAAAACCCCGAACCCCAAAACCCTAACCCTGCATCCACAATCCCAAAGCCCTACAGCGCCTCCTCAGCTTCGCGCCGCAGCTCGGGATCCGCTTGGAGCTCCTTCCGAGAAGCTCCTATGTCCCTTAAAGGAGCCCTTGAAGGAGGCATTGGTTCACGGTTTAGGGTTTAGGGTTTATAGGGTTCAGGGTTCAGGGTTTAGAGTTTAGGGTTTAGGGGTTCAGGGTTTACCCAAAGCGACAGCCACAAAGCTCAACGGCTCAACCAACTTGCAGGAAGCTGAATTGGAAGCTTATGAAGTTGTGACCTCACGTGCCCTTGTGCCATGTCTTAAACGGCCCTAAACCTCTAATTCAGCCCTAAACCCTGATACAGCCACAAAACCCGTAAAGACACTGAACCACGAAATCTTATCCCAAACCCCGAAAGCGGTAATTACTTCAATTCCCACAGCCACAACACTCCTCCACCCCAAAAGCCACAAAAACCATGAAAATCCAAAACCCAAGACCGCACAGCACAAACCCAAACCAAAGCCTGCGGCCTCAGCCTTACACCGAACCCTTGTGGAAACTTGAAGTACGCTGTGTCTAGGGGCACCCCCAGAAGCACCTGCACGCAAATTCCGTAGGATAATCTCCCTGCGAGCGGGTAGGCTTCGATAGTTTCTGTTTAGGGTTTAGGGTATAGGGTTTCGATAGTTTCTGTTTAGGTGCTTTCTTGGACGGTAATGCCCACAGTAGCATTGACAGTAGCCTTGACCCTAAACCCTAAAACCTATAAGCCCTTAACTCCTAAACCCTAAACCCTAAACCTATAAACCCTAAACCCCTAAACCCCTAGACCCTAAACCCTAAACCCCTAAACCCTAAACCTCTTACTGTAACCCCAAAGCCCAAAGCCTCGCTGGCTTGCTGCAGCGCCAGGCCATTCTGCCGCACGGCCTCCGCAGAGATAAATATGCAAGGCAGGGAGGTACCAGAGTGTAGGGTTTTAAGTTTTGGGCGTAGGGTTTACGGTGGGGGTATGCAGATAACTACGAATAACCATAAGTTGTGTTTGTGGCTTGTATTGAGCATGCAGTCAATATACATGCAAATGTCCTAAACCTCATGGAACCAGAATTATTACACAACTGAGTGTGTGTGTGTATATATATATATTGATGTACATGTCTATCCGTGGCCGTAAGCTTTACGGCAGAGGCTGGCCATGTTGCCTTGAGGCTCCTCGTTTCCCATTTCCTTAGATATCACCAAATATCACGTTGAGTGGATTGTACAGGAAGACAGTCTGTCGTAGTCCGACTACCCCTAAACCCGGAACCTGCGCAGCCCAATTGAGGCCTGCTCACAAGCAAGAGCGCCCACACTCTAGATGCAAAACGTAATGCTTCAACCCTAAATCAAAATCAATCGCCCGAATCTGGATCACAACCCACAAAGCCGAAAGCCGTAAATCCTAAAACCTTCACCCCAAACCTTACTGCAATTCCCTCGCCTCCTGCACAACTTCCCGGTTCATGCGGAGAACCTGCAATGGGGAAGGTTGGGCCCAAAACGGGCCCAAAACACGGATTGACTGTAACCCAGGCCCTGTAATTATTATAGAGGATAGGCCAAAGGGTCTATAGGGTATCCTCCAACTTGGCACGTATTCAGGTAGCGTCTTGGGGCCTAAGGGCTTCTGGCAGTCGCTTGTTTAGGGCTTGGAAACTAGGGCACAGTATGAAATATGATCCCTGAACACGAGCTCTCACACCCGTGCCCCAGGTAACGGCAACCATGTTGGGGCTTAGGGTTTGGCTTAAGGGCTTAAGGTGAGAAAGCAGATGTGGAAATGGTGCAGCATCTCAAGAGTGTCTGTCTTATCTTGGCTTTGATGTTGCGAGATACTGGCAAATTTGATGCTCATGTAGAAGTCCTGAGCATTGAGCAACAGTCATGAGAATGCATGTCTCACGTCGAAGCGATTACAATCAAGACATGCAGAAATCTTTAGCTGAGGGGTTCCTCTGGTGGTCTTTAAGTAAGGCTCATGCTGCTCATCTATGTTTGGGTGCCGGGTTTATGGAAGCAGCGCTTGAGCTGCCAGTGATCTTTTCGTAGAGGTAACAGCTGCGTACGTGAGGCCAGCGCCCCGAAAAGTGCTTTTCTTTAAAACCTGAAACCCTAAACCCTGTAAAACCACCAAACCCCCTGAAACCTCAACTTGCGCTGCACAACCTTCTCCTGAAACACGAAACCCTAAACCAAAGGCCCCAGAGACTCTTGAGACTGTAGTGCCTAAATATGCCCTGCAACACAGTTGCCAAGAAATCCGAAAACCAAATCAAGCAAACCCCACTGTCCCGCGGTTTACAGGGCATTGACCACTGACCACGAACCTCGGCCTGATATCAGTAATCATGCAGCCGGTAGGTCCCAGTAGGTGGTGATGACATCAACCTTGTAATTGTCCTTGTGGCGTAGCTGTAGAGTATTGCGCATACCCACGTTATCATGCACCAACAGCAGCCTGCCGATAGGCAACCGAAACCACCATCACCGCTGAGTTGCGGTTTGGCTCCCAACACCATAAACCCCTACATACCTGTGCATCCTTCGAACCTATAATTCCCTTCAACCCTAAACCTACAAGCCCTAACCTTTTTGACAGCCTGGGAGGCACACAGCAGCGCACAGCCGTCCTGTCGTACAGCGGCAAGGACGACCTTCCAAAAATCAGCTGGATCAGGGTGTAGGGGTCCAGGGGTTATATAATAAAACCCCATGTAGAAAAACTGGGTAGTTCCCTAAATTAGGGTCCATTTTTAAGTCCCCAATATGGTACGGCACTCTTATAAAAGGGACCCTAAAAGGGACCCTAATGTAGAGAACTACCCTGGTGCAGGTTGTGTGTGTCTTTCAGTCCGGGGTTTCAGGATTTAAGACCGTGGAGTCCAAGAATTAGGGTGTACTTCATGGCAGTTGGTGTTTTGGCCTTCTCCGTGTTGCCTCGTGTAGCAAGCTGTCGCAGCATGAACAACAAAACACACAGGACTTCCAGTACCTTACTCATAGGCCCCTAAGTAGTTCCTTTTTAAAGCTTATACTTAGAATCCTATAAGGTAATCCCCAAAAGGAACTACTTAGGGGCCTATGGGTAATGCTTCTTCGAACAGAAGCTGCTCCCCAGCTCACCCAGAGTCCCTGCTGGTGTTCTACGGTGCAGGACTGGCCTCGAAAGGATACGGAAATTCTGGGCTTCTGATGTCAGCCTACTTTCTCCCAACACAACCACCGGTCCATGAAGGCTTTACACAAGTAAGGTACCTTGGTCAAGCTATGAAACTTCTGCGAAAACTATAGGTGCTTTCGACTTTCGACGCTCGGGTCTCTGGAATTAGGGTTGGGGGTTGGGGTCTTGGGCTTAGGATCTATAGGGCCTGGGGGGTTTAGGGTGCAGCCCTGAGACCCAGAAATTTCTGCGATGAGGCCTCACCGCAAGAAGGATTCAATGCTGTAGAAAGCAAGGTTGCTACTATCAGTCAGTCTCCCAAGAGCAAGACCCAATTATACACTCGCTCATCAAAACCCTAAAAATCAACCTGTTTGCATAACGCTGATGACCTTTCAGTTTAAACCTGCCAGACACAGTCTCCGCCCGCCAATGACCCCAGACCCTGAAACTCTAAATCCCGAGTTGCAAGCTCCTCTGCCGCGCACCTCGCGGTCAGCTCTCATCTCAGGTCCAGCATAAAGCAAGGCCATACCTACTTCCATCATAGAAAGAGTGTCTTCGCTTTGGCTTTTGGGAATCACAGGCATAGTGGATTTGGTAATCCGGGGTTCAAATTTTGAGAGCTCTACCTGTCCTCATACAGGGTTTGATGAACGCTTGCGTCTTCAGAATCTCCAGCCCTGGCTTGCATCTTTGCAAAGTCCGCGTCAAGGGTGGCGGCTGCCCGGTCTATCCGCGGCCACGCTCTCCGCGCATGCGACATCTTGATGAATGCGCTCCGTATCTCCAACCAGCACCCTGTGCGAAAAAAACACTCATCTCGGCATGCGCCATCAGAGCCTGGTGCACAGTGGTGAAGGAATGAAAATCCAACTCGGCGTGCAGAATGTCTTTCGGATTTGGGGACTGAATCTCTTTGGGCTTCCTTAGTGGGGGATCCTCGAAATCAGGATCTACTCTTGAGAGTCTTTTATTTCAGAGGCTTGGGGGAGTGCAGGAATCCAGGAAATGGCACGCTGGACCCATGCATACAGAGTCTAAATGCAGAATCCTAAACCCTACCTCAAAAAGCCTAAGTCTAAGTTTCGGAAACTCGCTCTTTATGTACCCCTATATACCCTGGAACTCGCTCCTTCCCGCACCTTCACAAAAGGGTTTGAGTAGCGCTCGGGGGGTTTAATGTGGTTTGTCTGTTCTTGCAGGGCTCCGTATGGTGCTACAAGGCTTGTATATATATATATATGATTTTTGGGGGTCATCGACAATTAAAATACGGGCTGTTTGGGTCCTTAACTTCACAAATGAAATCTGTTTGCACCGCGGGTTATGTTATTTTTTGTCAAATGGCGTAGTTTTATGTGTTGACTACTACAAGGGATGGGGTCAATACCCTTACATACACTACCTCGGCGGAAAGTGGAAGTTTCTGCTAGTACAGCAGGAACCTGGAAGGCAACTTGCAATCAGAGAAACTTGCCGCAATGGCATTTACAACCACTTGCGTCCAGGCCCCTGTCCACCCAAAATTAAAAAGATGCACCCAACAATCACAACCGAAATCATCGAATCTAAAACAAGACCAGAGCGTAGAAACCTGGTAACAGAAAGCCCTGAAGGAACTTTTTAAGTCCTAAGTCCTAAATAACCCCAAAACGCCCAGAGCGGGTGTTAAGGGGCCTTCTGCCTGAACAGCATCCAACACCAGCTCCTGCATGTCTCAGCCCATGGGGTTGGATCATCTCTTTGGGGGTCGAGGGTTTAGGGTTTGAGGGTTCAGGTCTTTGGGGGTCGAGGGCTTAGGGTTCAGGTCTTTGGGGGTCGAGGGCTTCGGGTTTGAGGGTTCAGGTCTTTAGGGTGTAGGGCTTGAGGGTTTGAGGGTTTAGGTCTTTAGGGTGTAGGGCTTGAGGGTTCAGGGCTTCAGGGTGTAGGGCTTTAGGGTTTGAGGGTTCAGGGCTTCAGGGTGTAGGGCTTTAGGGTTTGAGGCTGTAGAGCTTAAGGGTTTAGGGCGTTAGGATTTAGGGCTTTAGGGCTGGTTTGGGGCTGTAGGGCTTAAGGGTTTAGGGCTTCAGGGTGTAGGGCTTTAGGGTTTGAGGCTGCAGGGCTTAAGGGTTTAGGGCGTTAGGATTTAGGGCTGCATGGTTTGGGGCTGTAGGGCTTAAGGGTTTAGGGCTTTAGGGTTTTATGGCTTTAGGGTTTGAGGCTGTGGGGCTTAAGGGTTTAGGGCTTCAGGGCGTAGGGCTTTAGGGTTTGAGGCTGTAGGGCTTAAGGGTTTAGGGCTTCAGGGTGTAGGGCTTTAGGGTTTGAGGCTGTAGAGCTTAAGGGTTTAGGGCGTTAGGATTTAGGGCTCTAGGGTTTGAGGCTGGCTTAAGGGTTTAGGGCTTTAGGGTGTAGGCTTTAGGGTTTGAGGCACAACAAAGGGGCTACAAAGATTTAAACAGAAATGGCTACACAAAACAACAAGTCTCAAAGCTTCAAGTGGAAACTTACCTTCTGAGCATTCGGATTTTCTCAGCACCTTCCGGTTCAGTGCGGTAGCTTGCAACACCTGCCAAAAATCAACGGCTTCGGTGTTCTGTGAAGCTGACGCATCCACATTTGCATCTGCTCAAAAGTGGCTCGTGAAGGTCTGCTACTTCATGGTGATTTTCACACCCTCAACGATCTGGGAGACATTCTTCATGATGGTCTTGCCGTGGGGAAGCACTGTGTCACCGATGAAGAGCTCCATATTCTTGTAGATGGAAGCCGGCACATTGAAGAGGCGCGCTATGTCCTGCTTCAACAAAGCGACGTTCTCAAAGGGCTTAATGATGAGACTGCCTTTTTTCTTTCCGTAGATAATCTTGACATTTTGACATTGATCGAGTGCCGTCGTCGTTAATCACCTTCTTATCCACCTTGGAACGGAGCTTCTCAACAACTTAAGGGTTTAGGGCTTTAGGATTTAGGCCTTAGGGTTTAGAGTCTATAGGGATTGCATCGATGCCATGCCCGAAGGCTACAGGTGCCTGTATAGTAGATACTTAGGCCTTCAAGTGGGTTCCTCTTTAGGCACCTCATCAAGGCCTGGGTATGTACTTCATGGGTACATGGTGCCTTACGAATCATCAAGTCCCCAAACCCTAATTGGGTCCACCTGCATGTGTGATCACTACTCGGGCCTAGAACAGGTTCCCCTAAAGGCATGTTACCCATAGGCCCCTAAGGAGGCTCATATTCAGAAACCTATAAGATAGTCCCAAAAAGGAACTACTTAGGGGCCTATGGGTAGGCTCAACATGTATACTACATGAGTACACGGACCCGTATGGAATTGCACTTGCTGGCGGCCTTTCATGACTTATCCGACTGAGTGCAAAGGCCTGAAGTCCTGTGTATGTGGTCGTCGCAGTGGTACTAATCCTATCGTCCCGACAGCAAGCAGTGCATAACAGCAATCTCCACCACCCCCGCCGCCACCACCAGCAGCAACATCAGCTGCAGCAGCAGCAGCAGCGGCAGCGGCAGCGGCAGCGGCAGCGGCAGCAGCAGCGCAAGCAGCAGCGGCAAGCAGCAACGAGTGCTGCTCTAGCAATTGAAATGGATCAAGTGAGTTGAGCAGCGGCATGATGGCGGTGATGACGTCATGATTCTAACTTTTCATCATCGGCATCGGCATCGTCACCATCATGATCAGCATGATGATCATCATCATCACTATACTAATCACCATGGCCGTGCTCACTTTCTATGTCACTATCGTCTTCAGCATCGTCGTGATTGACCATGACGTTCGTTGTCATTACCACCTGTATCACCGGAACTGCACTTATATGCTCATAGGATAGCTGCAGTTGCCACTCTGAAATTACATGGCGATAACATCAAAAACACTAACCTTTGCAGTACTGGTCAGAGCATGCCAATGAAACTACTGCAGCAAAACGTACCCCACCATACTGTAGTATGACAGCAACAACAACAAAGATGAAGGCTGCCATATCAGAGTTACATCGATACTTCTGGACCTCACCCTAAATGGAATCCTTAAACCCTGAACCCCAAAGCCCTAAGCCTCTTAACCCCTCAAACCCAGAACTTCAAAACCCTGATCCTTGCATTCTGTCGCCCGGGGCCCTGCAAAGCGTAGGGCGAAGGCATTTCGAGACACGGCCTCATCTGGGCTTGGGGTGCTTAGGAGTTTCAGGGATTGGGGGTTATAGGTTTAGTTTAGGGGCATTTGTCCAACAACCGCTGAAGCCGAAAACAAGCCCTGCGCCCCAAAACCTATGTCACAACTTTTGCAAGCCTTAAGAACATTTATGAAACCGCATCAAGCCGTTCTAGAACCCTTGGCATGCCGGAAGTCGAAGATTACCAGTTGTGCAAGGTCTGCAACAGTGGTCCTGTTCGGGTCTCAGGTTCACTGGCTTAGGGTTTAGGGTTTAGGGGTTAGGCCTTTAGGGTTTAGGGTTCACTGGCTTACTGTTTAGGGTTTAGGGTTCGCTGGCTTAGGGTTTGCCGGTTTGGGGTGTTGAACCCTGGTAGGTCAACAAGACATGAGACCATCTTCGGTGCCCAGAATGATGCGTTTCAGGAATTCAGGGTCGAGGGGTCAGGATTCAATAGTGCGGTTTTCAATCACCAGCAAACAACCATCCGCTTGGGATCCCTCACTTATCGCTTTAAGGGGGGAACTCCTTTGGAGCCCCCGATAGCAGCTTCCTTGCTGCACCATCGACATGAGAGGCAGCACTACATTCAGAGAACCCCACCCCCTGCAGAGCCAAACAGACAAAAACCTTCCAAGTTCTCTTTCGACACAGACCTCGATAGATGAGATGTTGGGCTTACCGGCGTGTACGGTCTACCTGAACCCTAAAATGCCACGATGTGGGGTTTACAAAACCGAAACCCGTTAACCCTAACCCCGATTCCCTAAAACCTAAACCCTAAACCCCTAAACCCGAAACCCCTAAACCCCTAAACCCTGAACCCTTAAACCCCTAAAACCTAAACCCTAAAACCGAAACCTTAAATTAAACCCTGAACCCCTAAACCCTAAAACCTAAACCCTCCCCACATCTTAGGGTTGGTGAGCTTCGCACCTCACGCATCAGCTCCACGTCCTCTCCTGGGGCTGCAGAGCTGCCCCCATATCCCTAAGGGTCCAAAGGGTTTAGGGTTTAGGGTTTAGGGTTCAGGGATTACCCTAAGGGTCCAAAGGACCTAATAATCATGTACTTGGGTTACGGATAGTAGTTTTGTAGGTTAGGATTCTGAAGAGTATATGTATATTAGGTGCTTGGACCCCACGGGCATTCTTAAAGGAAGCTACAGGTGGTAGGGTATAGGGTAGGTTCAGGATTTAGGGTTCAGGGTTTAGGGGGAGTTTAGGGTATATAGGGCTTCTGTAAGGCTTCTATAAGGTATATAGACCTTCTATAAGTCTGCTATAACGGTAACTACCCACCTGAAAATGTCCTAGACATATTATGTTTGCGCGCAGGGTTCGCATTCGCAGCCCCTTCTTTTGGGGTTTAGGGTTTCATTAGGGTTTAGGGTTTATAAAAATAGGGTTTAGGGATTCATGATATGCAAGGGCACAGAAGGACTTATGGGCTTTCTGGGGGGTCTATGAGGGGTTTATAGGTTGTTTGGGAGGTTCATTACGCGGCCAGATTCCCCCAGAAAACTAGCCATGCGCAGACCCGGAACTCCTTCAAACCCCAAACACTACAGCCATACCCGGGGTTCGGACTACCTATTACAGGGGAAAGCCCCCAACCCATAAGCCAGTAAGTTCGCTGAGAAAACCATCGGGTCGCTGATTGCTTGTAAGCATGATGATTAAGGGCTTCGGGGCAGATGCAACTTTACTGTTTAAAGTCTCTAAAGCAATATGATTGCACTAAAGACCCCAAATAGTACATTATTCATGTACGGGTCTAGGGCTTAGGGTGTGATGGCCGCTACAACACTGATCACCCTACTTGGTGCTTCCTCAGGAGTCTTCGCAAGAAGCACCCAGCCCCATCGGAGAAAGCAGCTTACAAGCTCCCGGCGGAAAACACCTATGTGTAGCTCCCGGTATCCTACATGAAACCGACCCATAGAAACCACACATGCCTGGGCCAAGATATGAAAAGTTGGAAACCTGATAGCCTCAACCCTTAAGTGCAATGTATAGAGAATCCCAGCACTAAGTGTCCTTAATCCGGCTTCCGACTTTCGGGGTTGTACTATAGCCCTAAAGATCCAAGTAGCGATGCATCATACACTCCCCCCAAGCCACCACCTTACACAACACCGAAAGGCGCTATTGTTGGATCTTTTGGGAGCTTTAAGCCCTAAGCTCTGAACCCTGAAGCCTAGACCCTGAACTCTAAATCTTGATCCCTAAGCCCTAAACCCTGTAGATGAACTCTGAACTCTGAAGCCCAATAAACTCTAAGCCCTAACCCTAAGGGTCCAAGTACCTAATAATCATATACTCTTGAAAATACTAACCTACAAAACTACTATCCGTAATCCAAGTACATGACTATTAGGCGCTTTAAATTTGGACCCTAACTTAGGGTAATCCCTGAACCCTAAACCCCTAAACCCTTACCCCCAAGAACCCCAAACCCTAAAGGACCTAAACAATGCGTCGGAAGCTGCGGAGCTCTTCCGAGACGAACTCTAAGCAGCTGGTGTTGAGGGAGAGGGCCTCATGTGGGTAGCGGTTTAGGGTTTAGGGTTGAGGGTATAAGGGTTTAGAGTTTAGGGGTTAGGGTTTAGGGTTTAGGGTATTAGGGTATTAGGGGTTTAGGGGTCCCCTTTTAGGTCCCCAATCTAGTCATCCTTATAAAAAGAACCCCCCCAGAAGGGGTCCTAATTTACGAAACTACCCCATGTGGTTTAGGGTTTAGGGTGATAGGGTTCAGGCTTCAGGGCTCCATATTTTGAGGGCTCTTCTCCGCCTGCACCGTGGGCTAACGGTTGAGGGTGTAAGGATTTGGGTGAAGGGCTGAGGTTTAGGGTTTTGTTTTTTGAGGGCTTTTCTTCCGTCTAGGTTTAGAGTTTAGGATTCATGGCTTAGCGTGCACAAGTCGCTTTCCTGTTTATCATCTGTGCTGCAGATGTGAAGGAAGCCGGCGTCATGGGGAAAGAGGGACCACTTGTTAGGGTTTCGGGTTTCGGGCGGTTTAGGGTTTCGTGGGCTGCTGAGCTGGAATCTGCAGATAGACCATTATTGGACCGTTATATGGTAACTAACCTTTATGGGTACCTCTCTAAATGCGGCTCCTTATTGAATCTCCAAAAGAGTAGCACCATTCATATAACAAGGACAACCGCCCCATCTGGGTAACTGGGCTGCGGAATCGTGCCTAGACAACCCAAAAGGCCTTAACTAGGAAATAGACCTTGAACTGCTGAGGGATCCGTCGTTTCTGCAACGACCTCAACCTGTAGGGGAATCCTGAATTCAGGGGCTTCGTGGCTTTGCGGAGTTTTGGGTACCCTTCAGACACGGCCTCTTGTGCCAAAGCCCGATCGTTGCGAAGCCGAGGAGATGCAAACCTCAGCCGTTATCATCATCATCTGTCATTACTTACATAACTCTCGTAGTACTAGTTGGATCACCACAGTAATGCCGACTATGACCATTACTATCGTGAGTATTGTTCATCGTTGTCAGGCAAGGAGCTCTTGGAACGAATGATATTGCTTGAAAATGAGTTCATGAATCTCCTTGTGGTCCTTCAGCAACTGCAGTGATGTGTGTACATATGTGTATATATATATATACATATATATATACACACATATATTTTGATATGTTTGCATACACACAATCATAGATGTATACTTATAATAATAATAATACTAATACTAATAATAAAAGCAATAATAATAATAAGAATAATAATAATAACAAAAATAATAAGTACTAATATTCTTGCGGTTATTATTACTATTGTGATGATTATTGTTATGATTATTATTGTCATTGTGCTGACCATTAGTATATATATATACACACACATATACATATTCTTATGCACTCAGTCAGATTTATAGAAACACACACTCCAAAACCGTAATCTAGTTCTTATACTATTTGCATATCGTAACTGTACGCAATGTTGCATCTGAAGATCATCACCAAACCCTAAACCCTAAACCCTAAACTCTAAACCCTAAACCCTAAACTCCTAAACTCGCCCATCCTCAAGCTCATGGACAGACCACATCTGAGGTTCGACGGCGTTCTAGCAGAGATTGGGCGCTCTCGGGCTTATCTGGGTTTAGTGAGACTCTTACCCTAAGGCTCAAAATAGCCCCAAAAGCCTTATATAGTATGTATGGTCTTTGGGCCGAAAAGCCTTAAAGTATGAGTCCTTAGAGCCTTAGGGTTAGAGACTCTAGACTGGTTGCGGAGTTTGTGCTTGGCTCTACCTCGGACCTCCCGCCTAAGGTGGTCGTCCTCATGACTGTGGAGATGCATCCCATAATTCGGGCTTAGGGTTTAGGATTTAGGGCTTAGGGTTTAGGGCCATAGCACGCCATAGTATAAGTGTTGGGAAATTT
>CAJNJA010058419.1:15000-24085 GCA_905231915.1 Symbiodinium necroappetens
GTGGGAAGAAGCTCCCTGTCTGACAGAATGTCTATGGGTGCGATACTACGTATCATTATCAATGCACTGCTGTTTATAGCTAGTCGCTGCCGTATTGCCATGGTTTACTGTCCCTCAACCAACAACCCCTGCCCATGATCAAACATTGCTCCGAGAAGAAGGACCCCCCCCCCCCCAATGCCCCCCCCATTGCAGAAACTCGTCGCGCCGGGAAGCCAAGTGGAAATCGCAAGTTTGGTAGGGTAAGGTAGGGCCCCAAAAGGTCCCGTGTAAAGCCGAGGCCACCATGCTCCTGGAACCATCTGCGGCCAAAGTCGCTGCTTTATGCTCCATCGGCCAACTGTCCATCGCCTGGTCCAAACTGCCAGTGCATATTGTCAGACCGTAAACCCCTACATTATAAACCCGAAAACCCTGACTTAAAGCTTTCCCACCCTAAAGCCTGAACCCTAAACCCGCGCTCCGGGTTTAGGCCGGTCTAGAGAGCAGGGAAGGACCGCTCCTACTTGGAGGTTCATGGGTAGATACACGTGGGGTTGTAAGTCCCCTTGTAAGGGTTTAGCATGTTTTAGCTAGAGTTGCCTCTCGTGCAGGCAGCTGCCGCTCCAACGGATGGCCCTTTCGAGAATGCTCGCACAGTTTTTGTGAAGCCCTTCAAGGGCCAAGGCTTAAGTTTCATAGATTCATGGAGGTTTACGTCATATATGCCAAGGGTATCTATAGGGTTTCTAGGGTTTCTAGATTTTGGAGGCTTCGGGCTTAGGCACTTAGGGTTTTGGCGGTCCAGCGTTGAGGAGTTTGGAGCTTCGAGGGTTTAGGATTCAGGGGGTTAGGGGCTTAGGGTTTGGGGTACTGAAGATTGATGGCCTGGGAGCACTACCAACGATTAACATCATCGTAGCACCCCTTGCCATTCCTGATGGCGGGCCACGGCATAGGTTTTCCAGGGCTTGTGTCGTCCAAGCTGCCGTGAGGTTGAGGTTCGCAAAGGCTTTAGCATAGCTCTTCCGTACCACCGACCGCCCTAAACCCTAAACCCCAAACCCTAAACCCTAAACCCAAGTGTGATGAGATCATCAAAAGTCGGCGCAAAGTCTGAATTCGCGTTCGGGCCAGGGAGGTCGAAGTTGCAAAAGATCTCGCCCAGCAAGGGTTTCATAGTGTAAGGGCCCTCACAATTACAACAGGGTTTTGGGGATAGGTTACTAATTACTGTAGTTATGAGAAGGAGCCCCCAAAATAGTAAAGGGATACTATATTAAGGCTCCTGTAGTAGGCTGACTGCGGCGTTACTGGAGCCATGACTCCCAGTCAGCAGTGGCGGTGAGATACTCCAAGGCAGGTCGAATCTCCTAAGGCATCCCGGTCTGTGCTTGCAACATCGAATACCGCATAATTTGCATCTACAGACCTTTGAATTAAAGTCCCCTGTAGAATCAGCATAACCGAACAATAGCCACAGTAAACACGAATCACCACTAAAGCGCCATTCTTATGATTCAGGCCCTGAGACCCTGTAACAACCAGATTCCAGCCACCAAAGCCCTTATCAAATCAAAGCGATGCTACGTAGCATTCAAAAGGTTAAGCTATCGCCATAGCCCATAGGAGAGCGCCTTATAGAAAACTGAAATAAGAAACCCTTCAAAATCTTGAACTGGCAGTTCGGCCTGTCTGCCCCCTCCGCCCCGAGCCCCTGCAGCTTCTCGCCTGGGCCCTGTGGAAGGCGGTGCTGCCGCGTCGTGTACTGCGAATCAACATGCGGAGGGCGACAAGGGCACCGGAGGTGGCAGTAAGGAAAGGAGGAACAACACTATATGTAGACGAATTAGTTGCAGTAATCAGTAAGGAGAGGAGGAATAGCGCCATATGTAGACGAATTAGTTGCGGTCGTCGTCGCGGCAGTCGTGGTCCTAGGCGTCGTAGTAGTGGTAAGTAGTAGTAGTAGTAGTAGTAGTAGTAGTATACGTAGTCATCGTCGTTGTCGTCGTTGCCTAGTAAGGATGCTCGACAGCAAGGCAAGGCATGCCGGGCCTTGTAACCTCTTCGTCGTCCATGTGATGCATCACCTGATGGGTGCTCGTCATGTCGGGTAGAACGAGGAAGGGACAAGGCATCGCATTGGGGTGGTGAGCTAAACTCTCAACCCGAAGATTGCCTGCCGGCATGCACCCTCAAAGCTGCTGTGGCGCCGAAGCTTGAGAACAGCAATATGAGCACCTACACAACTGGAATTGGGTCCGGGGAGGCTACTGGCAGTGTAACCAAGGAGTGATATTGCTTATCATGGACGCTGGACGCCGACTTGAGCAAGGCTGCATAGCTTCTTAACTGGGAACTGCTTTCCAACAGCAGTTTCCCGACGTCCGTCGTGCGTCCCAGGTATGACATGGCAGGGTAGGGGTTTGGGGCTTTGGGATTGGGGTCTGGGGTTTAGGGTCTATGGGGTGTAGAAGGTTTACACGGTTTAGGGTACCAAAGCGCCCTAGCGGGACACGAGAGTCCCCGAGAACTCCATTCAATTCGAAGCCCACCATCATTCGTCACACCTATATGCGACAGCGAATGCTGAGAACCACATGCCAGTCGCCTCTCACGCTGTTTACAACGTCATGTAGACAGCGAGATACGAGTTCCACATCATTAAGGACGTGGAAATGAACTGGGAGTATGGAAAGATCGATTCTCCTCATGTCAGTATGTTGGGTGGTTTATCTGCTTTCTTTCTTGTACCATCCTAATCGGGTCTTAAACCCAAAAACATGGATAGCGAAAGAACGGAGCTACATCGGAGCGTTCAGGCTCTTATTTCTTGCATGCGCTCGGCAGCTTGAGAATGTCTTATGGTCTGAGGCTTTGGGGCTTAGGGCTTGTGGACTTGGTGTCTATATGGTCCCCTAAACCCTAAACCCCAAAAAACCTACCGTTTTAAGGACTTATATGAAGAAAATATAATAAGGAACACTAAACAGGTAGGTTATATGGGGTCCAGGTAAACAGTAGACACCCTAAACCCTGAAACCTAAAACCTAAACCCTAAACCCCAAACCCCTAAACCCTAAACCCCCAAACCCTAAACCCCAAACCCCTAAACCCTAAACCCCTAAACCCTAATCCGTAGATTCTTGGCCAGCTGCCAGCACCCGGAGCCGCAGTGGTGCCCCCGCCCGGCGTCGGAGTTCACGGATGGTGAGAGCGTCCTCCGGTTTAGGGTTTAGGGTTTAGGGGTTTAGGGGTTTAGGGTTTAGGGGTTTAGGGGTTGGGTGGAGATTTGGACCGGTTAATAGTATCTTTCACTAGGGCTCTGGATAGCCAAGCAGTAGGCTACCATGCCCCTAGGTCTTGAACCGTCTTCTGAGCTTGCCAATCAAGGGTGTAGTTTCCGGCTTGAAGATGGGAATGGCGTCGACCAACAAAAACAACGTACGAGCCTGCAACTCTGAGCCATTTAAGAAACCGAGGTCGTCAGTTCCTTAGTTATAGGGCCTGTCGGAATAGCAAGCATGTCAACAGTATTCTTGGTAATCAGAAAGGTCACACTAGCAGCACGAACAACAAGCAGAGCTGAGCAATGACAATGACTGCCGTAGTGGTACTAGTACTGGTGGTCACCATCTACATCATAAACAACTGAGCCCTTGTGCATCCTAAACCAAACATCCTGAAGTTCTACAACCTACACCCTCGTTTTCAGGCTGATGGACGAACAACTCTGTATTTTTAAAAAACGGAAGAGCCCTTAAACAAGAGAGTAACCCTAAACCAGCCTCAAAACCCCCGAGCAACCCAACCAAAAACGTCAGAACTCAAAGCCCTAAATGGACCCCAAAACCCTGAACCCTGATCCATTTAGCCCTCAAGCCGCCAAGATCTGAAATTCTTTGCTCTCTCTCGGTTTCTCGGTTTCTCGGTCTTTTTGGATTCTCATAAGACCTTGCAACATCAGTAAAACTGATTGCAAAACCCCTCGGAAAGACCTCTAACTACGACAAATCCGTTATCAACACTATACGACCATCTACGAAGCATTGCCAAACGCCAAAAAGCCCTGTACTGACCTCCGCAGACCACGAGAAACCCGTAGTCTCAAAAACCCACTTGCCCGTGCTCCTGCAGCGGCAGACGGTCCTGTGCACTTGAGGACTATCTCAAAGCACGGAAGCTTGCGGGGATATGGAGAGCTTATGGCCCCTTGAGCCGGTTTAGGGTTTAGGGTTTGTGTAGGGCCCTTAGTAGGCTTGACGAGGCAATATAGGATGCTGTTTCGAGGGGTCTATAAAGGTCTTGCAAAGCTTTGGTGAATTCACGGGTAAATTATTTGGGGAGTTATCCAAATTTGGGTTCCTTTTAGGCTCCCTTTTACAAGGGTGCCGCACTATACTGGGGACCCAAAAGAGTTCAGAGAACTACCCATTTAAGTGCCCCACATCTGCGGGTTAAATTGTTGGCAAACCACCCCTTCCATGGACAATGGTGTAAATGCCACATGAGACCCCTAAACCCTGAACCCTAAAAGCCTGTCTGATGAAGGGATCTGCGGCCTCGGGGACACAACACCGATCTCCATGACCCACCTCTGCACTCTACCCATAGGCCCCTAAGTAGTTCCTTTTTGTGGTTTATATTTAGAAGCCTATAAGGTAGAAGCCTATAAGGTAATCCCAAAAAGGAACTACTTAGGGGCCTATGGGTAGAGCCTCATACTCCAGTAAGCTCTGTTAGCCGCAAACATCATGAACCCGGTCATCCAAAAAAAGATACTACATTTAAGGGTCTAGGTACTGGGCTGCACTCTTGTACTGCTTCCCACACTCTAATAAAACACACACTAATAGTATACTATACACAAGTGGAAAACGAAACGGAAGCGAAAAAGGAAGACCCAGAAGAAGCGGAATACAGAACGGAAGACAGAACGGAAACAGAAACGGAAGATGAAACATACCTTGCTCCCGAATTGGGGATTACAGTACTATTGTATCACATACTACCCTGAAGTAACATACACTAACCTGCGGCCTGAGCAACCGTCGCCCCCAATGCAAAGGACAGCCTGAACATCTAAACCCCACATCTGGAACGATTTTTGCAGTCGGTTTAGAGGTTCGGGCCTGAGGGATTTTGGCTTTCAACCCTGATGCTCTAAACTTATATACCCTCCGAAACCTTTGCCGCATCATGCAACACTCGTCCATCCTCGTCACGATCCAGGAACAAGCGGAGCATTGAAGCTGACCTCAACTGCAAGCCTTTAACGCTCTTCACACCAAAAGAGTCCCGGAATCGCTCTCAGGAAGCGTTAACACTGAAACTCTGGAAGGAACCCCGCATCAAGAGCTAAATCTGTACCTACACACCCCCAAACCCTGATACCCTTGACTTATATACACATACATACCTACATACCTACATACCTACACAGAGACATACATACTAAACGATGCTTCTATTCATATATGGGTAGTTCTCTAAGGTAGGGCCCCATTTAGGGTCCTCTTTATATGGGTGCCGTGCTATCTTTGGGAGCTTTGCAGGGGAATCTCGGGCCAGATGACGCAAGCTCCCATAACTCGTCTCGTGCAGGGGGCACGAAACAAACAAACTTAAGTCTCATCTAATGTAGTTAGAGTAGGGTTTTGAGCTGATTCATAGTATAGTTATAATGAGGAACCGTCGGGAGACAATGAGGCAAGGATGTTGGGCTTCTGTAGTTCTACTTCATCAAATCCGGAACCCTCAAGAATAGCGTCGCTGCCAATTCATCCCCCTATAGAACATAGAACTCAAACATCATAAAGCCCTTAGCCTTATAGAGGCAAGTTGACGCACTTAAGGGTTTGGGGTTTAGAGAGTCTGTTTCCGACATCTTGCTAGATGACCTAAACCCCGAAACCCTACCCTTCGGAAAAGCGGCTTTGTTCCTCTACTCTGCAATCCAACCCCTCAAGCTTTAAGTCAAGACTTTAGTGCTTAGGGCTTAGGGTTATAAGAGGAACCCCATACAGGAGCACAGATCTGACTCATGATCACAAGGATCCTACCGGGTTTGGGCCTTTTAATTACTTCGGATTCCTTAACCGTCGGCACTCACGTGCGTTCACAAACGAGACACACACACACATAGGTGAGCAGCGGCAAATTATAACTGAACTAATGAATCCTGAACTACCTCTGCCCAAAATCCCGAAGGTACTACCAGGGGGGGAACTAAAGAATCCTGAACTACCTCTGCCCAAAATCCCGAAGTTTAAGGTACTACCAAGTAGGGTTATGCCTATGCGGCCTCGGCACGGAGTTTAACCTGGTTGGACGGGGCAAAGGTTGAGCTGAATGTGTTCGGAATATATGGGGCAATAACCTATGAATTCCTGAGGCTTCGATAACCCTAAACCCTAAACCCTAACCCTAAAGATATTATTCATGGAGCGCCTTTGGAAACTAGACCATAGATTGCGGTGGTTTCTGCAAGGAAAGACAGTCCTACAGGAACGCTCATAGAACCCTTTTAGGCGCCCTTCTTTCTGGAACCCTCCATAAGGAGCCCCGTTCTAGCCGAAGCGCCAGAGATGCAACCCTGGTCTGCTAGCATGTCCGGACCATGAAACATTGGGTTGGAGGGGTTTCGGGCTTGGGATCAGGGTTTAGGGTTGAGGCTTGCTCTCCTAGAGTCGGAAGTACAGTTTCTCTAGGATGGAGACTATTGAGATGAGTCTGTGTACGACGTAGAAACACCTGCCGAGTGCAGCAGCTGGATGTCTTTGGCCCGGCACATGGCATTCCTGGGCGCAGTCTGTAAGGGCTTCGAGGTTCTAACTTCAGGTGCCCAAAAAAAACTCCATAAGGGTGCGCAAAACAAAGGCTCTACAGTTAAGGGCTCTACCAGGGAATACAGCATGTAGCATGGAGGGGGGCTTTAGGATTTTCCGGTTGATGGGTTTGGAAGTCTTACCTTAAGGTTTCAGGGCTTGGGTTTAATTGGGATTTAACCCTTGACCCTAACCCCTAAACCCTGGGCGGAGGCTGCAGGGTGTTGTGTTTTGGGCCTGAAGGAGAACAGTGAAGAGCCGGCATCGGAGGCTCGGGCTTTTGGCGGCTGTTTGACCCCATCTTTTTCGAGCTCAAACTAAGGGATCTTTAAGGGGTTCCTTATAGGGACCTTTTGGGAAAACTTGAAGAGCTCGACAGAGAGTATGATACTACCTCTCTCCCTTTTTCGCTCTGCCTCTCTCTCTCTCTGGCTCTCCCTCCGTGAGTTTTCCAGCTTCTCTAGACTCGGCGCCTACCGGCGACCTTTCAGAGCTGATAGCGGGGGAGAACCTGAAGGGCTTGTAGACTTCTTAGGGTTTGGGGGTTTGGGGTTCAGGGTTTAGGGATCTCAAGGCATGAGGGCGGCGACTCTAAATCCAAGTCTGCTTTTCCCGGTCGGCTCACCTCGAAGATGCAGAGAGGCTCGTCTGCAAGGTGTCCGGTGCAGGGCAAGGCGTATGCCAGGTTGCCAGGTCCAGCCCCAGATGGGTGATGGCTGGTTTGGTCGAGCCCCAAACCGATGTAAACCCCAAGCCCTAAGCCCTAAACACACCCTAAACCCTACAAGCCCTAAAAAACAAGTATGAAGATGCTCTGGTCGCTTTGAGGATCCGACTTCTCAAAACTGCGCAGGACATCGTCAAGAGTCAATCTGGAAAGTCTATCCAATCGCTACTTGGAGATTCATGTACAGCTGTTAAGTGTCCCAGGTTTACCCATAGGCTCCATAGTAGTTCCTTTTTCTGGTATGTATTTAGGATCCTATAAGATAATCCCAAAAAAGGAACTATTATGGAGCCCATGGGTATACTCATAACCCATATCAGGGACGCATAACTTCCCATGACATCTCCAAGCAGCTGTCCGATATCCCCGAGCCTCCCCATGCAAGCTTGCATCCCAAACGGTGCAGGAAGCTCGTCACCAAGGAACACTGAACCTTAGATATGTTTCTGCCCTTTAGTTCCCTGGCCCTAGCAGTTAGTTGTTGCGGCGCGAATGCTGTAAGGAGAGCTGGTCAAAGCCCTCACAGTCATTATGGCTATAACCGAGAGCTCTGCAACTCCACAGAATCTGAAAGCCCAGGTCAATCCCAAAACGCTAAATCCCAAGCCCCGGTCCACTCCCCTAAACCCTAAAACCTGAACCCTAAACCCTAAACCCCTAAACCCCTATAACCTAAACCCTAAACCCCACACCCCGGTCCACTCCCCCGCTGTCGCAAAGCTGAGGACTCCCGCTTGAGATCAACGATGGATGGCAGCTCGGCGATCTCCTCCTCCTCTTTCCGGAGGGTGTGGGTTTAGGGCTACATAATGTAGGGTTTAGGGTTTAGGGGTTTAGGGTTTGTAGGGTTTAGGGTTTAGGGCTACATAATGTAGGGGCCTTTCAGGGTTCTCCCTTTAAGGGCTTTTTTTCAGAAGAATGCTGCAAGTCGGGGTTAGTTTTGGGTTTGCTACCAGGGTTCCCTTTGAGGGCTTTGGGCTGTATCGTAAGGCTTTGGCGGTCTAGGGTTTATGGCTTTTGGGTGTGGTCGAGGTGGTGAAACATTGAAAAGTTCTATCGGCTTGCCAGGTTTCAGGTCGGTAGGATGCGGATCCCAAAAACGGGACCCAAATCTAGAGAACTGCCCATATCATAATCTACCCCAGCACTCTATGACTATGGGCATGATCAAGGCCCCTTTGCTAAACCTTGTATGAACCCTATACAAGATGTCTACAAAGAACTGCACACACATTTTTTTAACACTGTCTGACTGTTATGGCACCTATTAAACTGTACTAAACCCTAGCTCTAACCCTGGAGACCCTATGGAATAAGACTGCAAGCGTGGCACGCCCTACGTTCTACACTTCCATCCCTAAACAATATATTCGAAACCCTTTGAGCCCTACTCCATAAATTCCAACAAGGTGACCCAGAGTCCGCAGCTTCCACAACCCAAAACCCTATAGGCCCTAAACCCTAAACCCTACACCCCATCAGCCCTGAAGCAGAAACGCTAGACATTAATAACACTTAAGGGGTCCAGGGCCCTGACTATAAGGTCCTTGGA
>CAJNJA010058430.1:320-18412 GCA_905231915.1 Symbiodinium necroappetens
AAGGTAACCCCAAAAGGGAACTACTTAGGGGTTTATGGGTACGCATATTTTCGCTCCGAGATACCTCTGAGCATGGCTTGTCGGCAAGGATATGCCTGCCTTGGTCGTGGCCATTTTCAGGTGGGTAGTTACCGTTATAGGAGCCTTATAGAAGGTGTATATACCTTATAGAAGCCTTATGGAAGCCCTATATACCCTAAACTCCCCACCTGTAGTTTCCTTTAGCTTGCTTCTACGTTCCTTCTTGTCATAGTAGGTTGTTGCTGCTCATTCGTGCCACACTAAGACCGGACACTTGGGGGTTTCCGACAATAGGGGACCCTAACATAGTACCCTAAATAGTAGGATCCTTATTATAATTATAAGGACTCCCCCAAAATGAGGCACCCTAATTTTCGGAAAGTCCCATTTGTCATCGCATATTACCGGCGACCTGCACGGACTCTGGCTCGAAGTCGGAACGTCTCGAGGCACTGATTCCCAGCAATAAGGTGACAAGAAGAACGTTAAATGGTTGTAGGACGACGGCACCTGGGCTATCCTGCGGCACCCGTTGAACCAGCGGAAGACTGGTTCTTCCCTCCGGAGTTATGTGTCGAGGATCTTCTCGTCTGGTATCGTGGAGGGTGTTCGAGGGGAGGCTTGGTTTGTCTACGACGCCGAGAAAAAGCAATACCTCGCGCTGACGTTCGGCGGAAGATGCTCGGTTGTCGGAGGGTGGGATGAAGGTAGGTAGGATCAAGGATCCCTTATATAAGGACTATTATTGGGGAATATCCCACCTACCTTCACCCCACCTTTTGAGGCCTCCGAGGTTGGGGGAGCCGCTGAAACGACGTCACCCTTTCGCCCCGGTCGGCTGATGGCTCATGTCGCGGCCCATTTCGACACCAATCCGCCTGAGGACGGCCGAAGACCCAAGCCTCAAAGCCGCAAACCCCAAAACCGGACCCCAAAGCCTAAACGGGCCTAAACCCTAAACCCCTAAAAGGGAGCCCCAAAACAGGACCCCAAACCCTAAACCATTAAACCCCTAAGCCCTTTCAAGACTCCAAGCCCCTAAACGCTGAACCATCTAGTCCCAGACCCCACAAGCCGCAAACCCACATTTTCACCGCACCCTTTAACCCAAAGGGTCCTAAGTACTTTTTTCCTGGAGTTGCTAATATTCGAAACCCTACACTCTAGTCACTAGAATGTAGGGGTTCTCTATTCGGGATTATTCTCACCATAGCCCTACATGGGACCGTTTCGGTAAGAGGACGAGTGAAAGTTGGGTTCTTGTTAAGGGATTTGGTTTAAGTTACCATAATAGGGATCTATAGTACATGATATGGTTTCCTGCTTATAGTAGCTTAGATTAGATTCCTTAACAAGAACCCAGAAAGAGGAATCCCTAGACACCCAGGTACTACGGCCCCGAGGGACAGCAGCCGAGCAAGTGCCATCCCACTGCCTCGTCTTCCAGGGACTTCGGGCCAGTTTGGGGGTTCTCTTAACCCCAAGGAAGCTACCGATTTTTAAGGACCTATATAAAGAAATCATAAGAAGGAACCTTAAGAAGGTAGGTCAGTTACCTTAACCCCAAAGAACCTACTTTTTTTAAAGGGACTTTTTTTAAAGAAGTCATCATAAGAAGGAGCCCGAAAAAGGTAGGTTTCATCTGGGGTTAAGGTAGTGCTTCTCGTGAATCCCAGAAAGTTGGAACGTAGATTCAGGATGATTTGTGCTGGAAGCCTCTATCTAATAAACCTTAAACCCTAAACCCTAAACCCCTTTATCTTCTGGGCATGAGGATGATTATGTTCCAGCTTACTGGTTTCTACTTTGTAGGCTTTGGGGCTTGTAGGTATCTGTTATCCAGGGTTTGGGGTATCTGTTATCCAGGGTTTGGGGGCGCTTGCTGGGTTCTTGTGAAGGACCACAATTTAAGCTCGTAGCTTACTTGTGCAGGTTTTCAAAGCATTTGTGGATTTGCAGCTCGGGGTTCAGGGACTTAGCTGAGGATGTCATAATGGCCATACCTAGTAGGTAAGACCATGTCCTTACTATATGGTAACGCGTCTTGGCTCACTCTGACCCTAACCCCTAAACCCTATAAACCCCCTGAATCCCTAAACCCTCAACCTAACAGAATGCGACATAGTGCTATAGATTACATACATATATATATGTATGTATGTATAGAGATGGATAGTACGGTCCAGTGTTTGCCATGGAGAATGAATACAAAGTTTATGTCCAGCATCAGAAGCCCCATGCGCTGGAATCTAATGCTTAACCCTGATATCGGGAGTGATCAACGAAACCCCAAACTCTAAACCATGAACCCTAAACCCTAAACCCGAAATCCTAAACCCTAACCCCTAAACCTCCTTGCAGCGATGACAGCATGTAGGAAGGTGTCTGAGAACTGAGCAAGACTGCCAAAAGCCTCTACAACACACGTTAGAGCTGCTTCGATACCCTATACGGCCTTATTAATACATTCCAAAAATGGCCCCTCCTGGTACCTTAGGACAGTCTTTTAATCTTCCTTAGGTTCCTTCTTGTAGTTTTTACTTTATTATATTGTACCCGAAGACTCTTTCCAATTATTCAGGCCGCCCATTACAACGAGGGTCCTTGCTACCTCAGCACCTCAGGGCCGGTCGAAAGTGTTGATGCCCCGATGATGTGTTGGCTGGTAAGGGTTTTGGTTTTCGGGTTTAAGGGTGTTGGGGTTTTGAGAAGTCGGTTTACGTGGACCCCAAAGAACCTACCTTTTTAGGGTTCCTGAATATGATTTCCTTATCTAAGTCCTTAAAAAAGGGTAGGTTAGGGTTGAGGTAGGGTTTAGGGGTTTAGGGTTAGCCCGACGGTTGCTGCTGGAGGATTTTACAGGATTTCGCACCGGTTCGGGGTTTCTGGAGTCGGGTGTTGTCAGGTTTAGCGGTTTGCTGCTGGGAGGTTGGTCTTAAAACTAACCTGGAGATCCGAAAACCTACCGTTTTTATAGGTTCCACCCTCTGACTAGGTAGGCCTTTGGGATATTTTATTTACTAATATTTTTCAGAGGCTTTCAAGGGCCAACCACTCTAATTCGGGGGTCATTACAGTACCTACTATTTTGTAGGGTTTGGGGTCACAGGAATACCTGTACCCCCCATGAGGACTCCTAAACCTAAGTTGTTTCAACCTGAGATCCTACATGGACGCCACAAGTACGTAGAACAATAGCCTTTCAAAGGTGTTTGGCTATTATAGGCCGCCAGTGCGAGACCTCGCTTCCGCCAGCCGCATCATTTCGGCTCTTGCGTGGTTTCACCCGGGTAATTTGTTAGCTCTCTCAGCACCTCCACCACGAACACACCCCTAGGTGACGGCCTCGGGTGGGAAATCGTGGATCAACTCATGCAAGTGGTGATGATGATAATGATGATGATGAGGAAGATGATGGTGACGGTTGATAGGTACTACCTTTGGTTGATTCAGGGTTCTGGATGTATCTTTATCTTTTTGGAGTGGTTGCAGAACTTGAATATGTAGATCATATGACGGATCCCTGTAGAAGTTAGCCAGTTTTCTCAATTTCAGTGGTATATTGAGCCTCTGAGTACGTGCGTGATTCGTGACATTCAGAATCCTCCCTGAACGCCGAGGTTTCCTCGTTCCTTGCCATGGCCGAGGTCGTCGATATTGAGGACCGATCGTTGAGATTCGATACGGTTCTACGCAGATTCTACAAAGTAGCATGTTTCCGTCCAGTATTTTTTTAATTTTTCGGTCCTAACCATGAAACATGGTATTCCCCAAACAGTGCCACATTATAGGGTCTAGGTAGGGTTTGTGAGGCTTTGTAAGTTTGGATCAGAGGTCATACTGCTGATGGACAAAACCCTGTAATTCCCGCAATAGGGGGAACTGTAATGATTCGAATATGAATAGTTCAGGGTACTTCGGGTAATGCAGGATTGTTGTCTATCAGCAGTACAGTCATTAGTTGGCTTCCTCGACAATATGGTCGGCCACAAAGAGTCGGATACTGATTGCTGGGACCTCAGATAAAAAAAATAAGACGGAGGTCTGAACATGCAGCAGCAATAGCCCATATATACTATAATGAGACTGTATTATCTCCCAAAGCCTTTTTCTGATCACCCCTGAAACCGTTTACAAGGCCCTAACTAGATCCACAACCCTACTCCCAATGTGGCAACAAAACTCCTACCTCCAAACAGCAGCGAACATCCCATTCTTCTGCATGGTCCTTGGGCCCAGAAGACTTTCGAAAATTGGTCTGCAGAGCCGTGGAGTTTGGTTGTAACATGTTTTGTTACGAACACTTCGAGACCTAACCTTCGAGTGGCTCGGGAATTTCTTGAACCCCTGAACTTTTCAACCCCAAATCCTAAAGCCGTGAAATTGTTGGGTCGGAATTTGTTGGTAATGGTGAACCCTACTCGTATGCAGCCGCTACAGAATTTAGTATGATTCCACAACGAAAAGAGAGAGCAACACCCTTCTTCTGATTACTAAGACTCCCGCATCACACCCGGTGTAGAAGCCGAAAGGCCCTGATCATACTGTTCAAGGAACCTTTTAGGACCCTTGTTGCAACCCAGTTCGAATCCTTTACGGTGCCCTGTTCTAATCAGTTCAATCTATGAATAAGGCCTCAGGACACAACCCCAAAGGGTTTAGGGAATCCTAAACCCTAAACCCTAAACCCTGAACCCATCCTTTCGGCTGTGAGGATTCGCCCCCACCTCGTGCATCGGGACCGCGAATGCCATCGGCAGACGAGCTCAAGAAGGCCACTAAGCTGGGCGCTTTTGGGCGTTAGGTGTTTATGGTTTAATGGTTTAGTGTGTGTTTGTGTTGGGGGCATGGGTTTTGAGGTTTTTGTGGGTTTGGGGCTTTGGCTTTGGGGCATAGCCCTTTTTTTGTTATGGTATTGCTTTTCAGTAGCAGTGTCCGCTTTACACTAGGGCTTCCGAGGGGCCCAGACAGGTCAGGGCTCAGAGGTCAGTGCTGGAAGGCTAAGATACCTGATGATCCAACAACCTACCGTTTTATGGGTAGACCTCTAATTAAGGGGTCATAACCTACTATTTTGTAGGCTTTGGGGTCACAGGTACCTACAAGTAGGTTACTGGTCTTCGGGTACTTTAAGGCGTATATAGTTTTGAGAAAGCAGCCTCCTGTTGCGCAGCTAAGGTTGCGTAGTACTCTTCTGTATGCAGATTGAAACTTAAGGTATGCGTTGCTTTCGGAGCCCTTTGTCTCCAGTTCTCCGGGATGTTGCAGAAAGTTATTGTCTCATGGTTTCTCGAGGTCCGTGGTATGCTCCCTGTAAGTATGACCGCCAACAGTCAATCAAGAGATGCATGCGATCTCAAGTCGCATATGTAAGTATGCAGACGATCCAGCAGATGATATACATGTATGTAGGTATGTATGTGTATGTATGTAACGTTATATATATATATATTGGTTGACTGATTGGTTGATTGATTGATTGATTGATTGAATGCTTGCTTGATTGATTAACTGATTGTTTGGCTGATTGACTGAATGCTTGCTTGATTGATTAACTGATTGTTGGCTGATTTATTGACTGGCTGACTGACTGACTGACTGACTGACTGACTGGCTGGCTGCTTGGTCGGCTGGTTGGTTGGTTGGTTGCTTACTTGGTTGCCTGCTTCGATGGATGGATGGGTGGATGGATTGATTAATTCATTGGTGTATGCGTGTGTGTACATACAAAGGTACTTGCATATAGCCTCACGCACACAATTCTGCGCACGCATAGCGAAATGCACATCGTGCCCACAGACATGTGATAGTTTGGGTTTCGGTCTATAGGTGGTTCAGGACTTCAATTGAAGCCTGATGCATCCTGCAGATATACAAGAGTTTACAAGAGTCTCTCAGCAGGTGACGCTCTGGTAATTACAGGCACTGGGCAGCGAGAGAAAGCAAACATGTCTTCAACGAGGTGCTCCATGCGGGCAGAAGAAACTGAGCATCCGTTGCAAATTCCAAACCTACACCCGGAAAATTCTAGCCGCGCACTGCCCGGAAGACGAAAGGACTACACTGGTTTAAATGCTAGACTCTGAGGTTAGGCCAAACCCTGCTTTCAGGGACATGTGAAGGAGGAAGGCCGCCCCTCTCCGGGCGAGAGTGCAGGTTTTGGAGCCGTCAGCCCTACATCAGGTTCGTGATCACCTGAGTGCAGGGCTTTAGCTCGGATCTTGAAAAACCCGAGTTGTAGATCCGAAAATTCCCTTACCGTACCGGGAGACCAGGCTCGAGAATGCCAAAGACGCTACTAAAGATCAGGGCTTCTCGGTAAGCCCGGTTACCACATGGGTAGTTCTCTAAATTTGGGTCCCTCTTTGCCTTGGGTCCCTAAAAAAAAGTACGGCACCCTAATAAGAAGGACCCTAAACTAAACGGTACCCTAATTTAGAGAACTACCCACATAGTGGTTTTTCGAGGCCTTGGATCCTAGGTGGTTGTGTTTAGGGTTTAGGGTTTAGGGTACGCATGCTCTATTGTGCCCACAACCGAGTAACCTGCTTTGTAGGTCTCTGGGCTCCTTTTGGATTCTTCGCTCAGGAGATTCGCACCTACCTCTTGGGCAAAGACCTCAGCAGCATCTCTCTCAAGGCCGGCATAGCCATCGAAACCCTAAACCCTAAACCCTAAATCTTGCCTGAAACTTAAATTAAACTCTAAGCAACTGACTGGCTCCCTGGGGCTTCCCCCTCACCGAACCTTACGGCATGACTGATACGGATCCTACGGTTTAGGGTTTAGGGTTTAGGGTTTAGGCCGGATCATCATCATACTCCCCAGCGACTAACCTACACTGTTGCACTCGTATCCTAAGCCCAGGTCTAGGACATTTTCAGGTGGGTAGTTACCGTTATAGGAGCCTTATAGAAGGTCTATATACCTTATAGAAGCCTTATTTGAAGCCCTATATACCCTAAACTCCCCACCTCTAGTTTCCTTTAACCCCCCTAAACCCTAAACCCTAAGCATCACAAAAACCCCCTAAACCCTAAACCCAAAGAAACCCTAAACTCCCCACCTGTAGTTTCCTTTAACCAAGTTCCTACTCTTGTGGTCCTTGGAGATCCTATGGCTGCAGGGTTCCAACCCCGGCGGGGTTCGAATCCTATGGCCGGAGGGCGATCTGAGCCAAAAGCTCTAAGCCCCTGACGCGAAGGCACGGTGTAACCAGAGGGTTTAGGGTTTGGGGTTCGGGGTTCTATCTAGGATTCGGGGTTCATGCTTCAGCGAACGTTTCGAAAAATGCCATCGCATGAAGTTCTCTGAGATCTCCCCCCGACTAAACCCTACACCCTAAACCCGAAACCTAAACGAACCCGATGCTACCCAGGTTTAGGGTCTAGGGTGTAGGGCTTAAGAACCCGATACTACCTGGAGTTCATCCCGACAAGGCCCTATATGAGCCTCGAGCCCCTCATCAAAACCCGAGAACTTTGAGTCAACCCACCTGGACCCCAAAGAACCTACCTCTTTAGGGTTCCTGAATATGGCTTCCTTATATAAGTCCTTAAAAGGATAGGTTCTTTAGGGTTAAGGTCGTTCATATAGAAGCCCTTATCTCGAACATGAAGGCGTGTTTGTTCTAAACACACGTCCTAGGCAGAAGTAGTAGTACCAGAATGCTCTTTAAGGACCATGTTTGAGGAACCCTATTCCTAACTATCTCCCCTAAACCCTAAACCCTTAAACGCTAAACCCTTAAACCCTAAACAACCCTAAACCGTAAACCCCTAAACCCTAAACTCCTAAACCCTAAACCCTCAACCCTAAACCCCTAAACCCTAAACCCCTCAACCCTCAACCCAAAACCCGTAAACCCTTAAACCCTACACCCCTAAACCCCTCAACCTTAAACCCCTAAACCCTTAAACCCTACACCCCTAAACCCCTAAACCCTAAACCCTTCAACCCCTAAACCCTTAAACCCAATTCCCAAGTATCTCCCTGTACGCGAAACGAAGGCCCTTAGAGTGGAACTGGAGACGCGCACCCCGGCGGCAGTAGGTGGAGCTACCTAGGTAGTTAGGGGTTTAGGGTTTAGGGTTCAGGGCTTAGGGTTTGGCGTTTAGGGTTCATGGGTTTAGGGTTTGGGGTTTAGCTTTTAGGGCTTAGGGTTTAGGGTGTCGGGTTTAGGGGTTTAGGGTTTAGGGTTCATGGGTTTAGGGTTTAGGGTTTAGGGTTTTTGGGTTCTGGGTTTAGCGTTCAAGGTTTAGGGCAGGGCAGTACCGTAGATAGAGAAGAGCGTGGTGGGGATTCCTACACGATATAGGTAGTGCTTAGGTCCATTTGGGGTGTAGGGTATACATGCAGGAGATAATGGACCAACGGATATGTAATCGGGCACTGTAAGGACCATCATTTCTAGCGATTCTGGCCCCGTATAGGAGAGCTACCCGCAAACTGACCCGTTCCTTAGCGAGCAACCTTCAGTCATCGTTGAGAGATCTCTCTAGACTCCTTGATGGAAGGGTGTTGAAGTGTCTAAATACCTGTGCCATGAAACACCAAACTGAGAACACATGAATCATGAGCTGCTTCCTTGAAGCCGTTTGGAAGAACTGAGCCCTACGCCCCAAAGTACCGAAGCCTTCAAAATGACCCTGACTTAAAAGCCTTGAAGGACCCCTTAAAGGAAATGAATGCCCGTATACTGAACCCGTATGCTAACCCTTATAGTCACAAGGCCAGATGTTCAACATTAAGGGCCCTATATGTTATCCTCACTCTTACAACGAACCCCCTAATGACCGTTTTAGTCTATTCCAGTCCCTGTACACCCTAAACCGAATTCTAGTTTTTGAGGCCCTTAAACCCTAAACCGCAAACCCTAAACCCTAGGTGTAGGGTTTAGGGTTTCGGGCAAGCCCTAAACCCTAAACCCCTAAACCCTAAACCCCTAAGCATCATCTGATCCTCACACCCCAGGTCTTGATCTGCCAACGGGAGGCCTGAACGAGCGGAAGGCCTCGCGTCCCTGGCATTTCCCGGTTTATGCGGGTTAGGTGTTACGGTTTGGGTTTAGGGGTTTGAGTTTAGGGGTTACGGTTTGGGTTTAGGGGTTTAGGGTTTAGGGTTAGTTCGGTGTTACGGTTTGGGTTTTACTTTTAGGGTTCAGGGGTTTGGGGTTTAGGGTTGGTTTGGTGTTAAGATTTGGGTTTACGGGTTTAGGGGTTTAGGGTTTAGGGTTAATTAGGTGCTGAGGTTTGGGTTTTAAGGGCTTCGGGTTTAGGGTTTGGGTTAGGTTTTTCGGGTTTCAGGGTTTAGGCCTTGACGTTTAAGTTTTAGGGATTAGGGGTTGACATAGGTGGGGTTCTTCGAGCTCCAAATAACTCGTAGGCAGTATGGGGGCGGCCCCTTAAAGGCCACCCTTCTTAACCCTACTTATGGCTCTCTTAAGAAGGGGGGACCTTATTGACAGGGTCTATATCCCCAAGGGTCCCCCTAATCCTAACTAGCACTCCAAGCAGGCTTGGACCCCCACCGGATACCATAAAACCTGAGGAAAGGTCCCCTTGTGTTGGCGCGATTTCAGCAGTGATCAAGTCAATGAATGTCCTACTACCCCCTCAGCCTCTCATCTTGAAGCTTCTAAACTGGTTTTGGGCCCGAGGATTTCCGGCTTATGCACCCTAACCCTAGACCCAAAACTGCTTTGAGGTGAAACCCCAAAAGCCCCAAAACCCCAAAGCTCCAGCACCGGCTTCATCACATACCTTGGGCTTCCTCTTTAGGTTTTAGGGTTTAGGGTAATTTAGGGTTTTTGTTAGGGCCTTAAGGGTTTTAGGGTTTAGGGTTTAGGTTTTAGGGTTTTAGGGTTTTAGGGTCCATAGGGGTTTAGGGTTCCGGGTTTAGGATTTAGGGCCTTGAGGGTTTAGGACAAAGTTTAGGGCCTTAGGGCCTTAGGGGTTTTTAGGGTTCCGGGTCTTGGCCCTCGAGACTCCAAGCCCGAGACACCTCCCGAAATCCAAGCGGTACTGATGATGAGAGAGAGCGATATATATATATATATTATACATATATGTATGTATAATATAAATATAAATATATATATATATGTATCCTGCATTACCTTAGGGACCCTAAACTATGGGAATTATGGTAGATTCTTTATTCTGGGGTATGCAGGATTTATATCGTCCGCCGCAGGTCGAGATCCGGTCCATTGCCGAAGATCTGGCCGGGCACCCCAGCTGGTTTGCAAAAGCGGCCACTGCGGGGTCACGGACTCCTGAAGCGTGCTTTGGACATAAGACCTATACTGAGCATTTAGGTTAGGGTTTTGGTTAACGGGTTTTGGTGCGGTCGGACTTGTGGCGTCTTTCAGGTTGGGTTGTAGGGTTGCAATTGGCTCAACTCCCAACTATCTTTAGACTTAATGGGTACAAGACCAGGCGGCTCCCGGTGGGCCTCTAAGGTTATGATTTCACAAATTCAGTTTTATTTGGTCGTGGGTTTTCGTGCGGTGTCACGTAGTTCTTGTAAAGAGCTCTAGGGTTTTGAGGTTTTTTGAGCGTGTGACTATGACGATCATGGTGCTGGCCGCGGGCGTGCGCGTGACTATGATCCTGGCTGGCCTGGGCATGACGATCCTAGGTAGTATGAGGGAGACCCCTTAAAGGGGACCCTTCTGAACCCTACTTATGGCTCTCTTAAGAAGGACCATATTGAGAGCGTCTATATCCCCAAGGGTCCCCCTAATCCTAACCCCTAGACGATGGGGCTATGATTATTAGCGTGTTTCAATCCCCAAGTCCTAAACCCCAGTCCTGAAACCCCTAAACCCCCCCACATGGGGCGATCTTGCAGCTGTCCCACAGGGAGTGCCATGAATCATCCCACGGTTGATGATATAAATCCTGCAATACCCAGAATAAGGAAGATGCCATACTTCCCATAGTTGAGGGTCCTTAAGGTAGTGCTAAGGATTTATATCATCAACCTAAACCCTATAAGCCCTAAACCCCTAAACCCTAAACCCCTAAAAAGAAAAACCTAAACCCCGAAAAAGAAAAACCTAAACCCCTAAACCCGAAACCCCAAAACCCTCAACCCTTAAGGTAATGCAAAGGATTTAGATCATCAACAGCATGTCAGCTCCCCCTGCCGGGTTCGCTGTCGGGTTTCAGAATTCTGGAGGTGCGATTTCGACTCGAAGGTTCGGAGTTCGACGGCTTTTAGGGTATATAGGGCTTGGGGTTCATAGGGTTTAGGTTTAGGGTTTACAGGGCTTACAGGGGTTTGTAGGGTTTATAGGGTTTATAGGGTTGATAGGGTTTAGTGCTTCGATCGTGGGGGTTCAGCCCGGGGGCTCTATGATTTAGGGTCTAGAAGGGTTATGGAAAAGCCCCTTCATTTTTTTGGGAAGAGTTCCTGAAGTTGTATGCCTGAATGTAGGGGTGTTGGAGGTTCTGAGTAGGGATCCTCACGTCTCTATAATGTACCTGATTAAGAAACCCGGGTCCTGCAACCCCAAAGTAGTAGCATCCATATAATAATAACAATAATAAAGATCCAGAATTTCTTAATCGGGTTCCCACATTAGTCTGTTCGAGTCGAGGGGCTACAGGGTTTCACACCACAAGCTTCTTTCGCACTTTAGGACTTCGAAGCTTGCTGCCAAGCCGTAGACCCTTTCGTCTAAGACCTACCGGTAGACCTAAACCCCTAAACCCTAAACCCCTAAACGCTTTGGCGGGTCTACCGGTAGACGCCAAGAACTATACGTCATTCTGCCTCTTGATTCCGAGAGCTTCCTTATGCATCCCTTCAGGTAGGGCTCTTAGAGGTGAACAGCGAAACCTTGAAATGACTGTTGCATGCTTTTCGTTCCTTATAGACCCTATAGACCCTACAAACGCTGTAAACCCCATAAGTATAAACCCTAAACCGAAACCCTATAAACCCCAAACTTTGGCCTGAACCCCACCTAGGTCACCGAAGCTCAAAATGCGGCGCCTTTGCTGCCGCCGGTGGTGCAGGATTGATCGAGAACCCCTTCAATGAAATAACAAAGTTGAAAATTGCAGCCCATGTTTACATAAACACCCACATCACGGAGACTCCTTATAATCTGCACATACCTATAAACCCCCAAACGGTAACCCAAATCCTCTTTCTACACTCCCTAAACCCTAAACCCTAAAGCCTAACCCCTAAACCCTAAAACCCCAACCGTAACCCCAAAATCCTCCTTCAACACTCGCCGAAGCAGTTGGGACTTTCCGGAAGTTAGGGTACCTTATTTTGGGGGTCCTTCTTAAATAAGGATCCTAGTATTGAGGGTACTATGTTAGGGTCCCCTATTTTTTGGAAACCCCCCATATCTAAGGAACCTAAACCCTAGACCCTAAACCCCTAAAAACCCATATGGGATTCATATTGGGGTCCCCCTATTGTCGGAAACCCCCCCCAAAGGACCCTAAATCCTAAACCCTAAACACAAAATCCTAAACCCTAAACCCTAAACCCTAAATCCTAAACCCTAAACCCTAAATCCTAAACTCTAAACCCTAATTCCTAAACCCTAAACCCTAAATCCTAAACCCTAAATCCTAAACCCTAAACCCTAAACCCTAAATTAGGGTCCTCTTTTCGGAAACCCCCCAGTTGGAGAGGAGCCAACCCCGAAGAGAAGGAAGGTCTTGGCCACTCCCGAGGAGGGGCAAACGGGGGATTTTTAAGCGGTTTGGGGGGTTTTAAGGGATTAGGGGGTTTAGGGGTTTAGGGGTTTAGGGGTTAGGGTTTGGGGGTTTTAGGGTGTGTAGGGTTTAGGGTGTATAGGGTGTATAGGGTTTGGGGGTTTAGGGTTTTAGGGGTTTAGGGTTTGAGGCTTTAGGGATTTAGGGTTTAGGGTTTTCAGGGTGTTGGCTTTGTTTTGAAGGTTTAGGGTTTGGGGTTCAGGGTTTTGGGTTGTGTTGGAGGGTTCTTTATGAAGCATTTAGGGTTTATAGGGCCTAGGGGTAGGGTTTTGGCTTTTTGTTCAGGGTTACAGCCGGCTGTAGTCGGGTTTTAGGAGGGTTGTGCAGATTTAAACAGGCTCTAGGGTGTTCCTGGACCCCAAAGAACCTACCTATTTAGGGGTCCTTAGTATGATTTCTTTATATGTCCTTAAAAAGGTAAGTTCTTTGGGGTTAAGGTTTGGCTTAAAGCTTACTGTAATTTTTACGGGCTTCAGGCTTCACGGGATTAGCCTATGGGGCTAGAGAGCCTACCGAACTCCCCGCAACTACCCCGTTTCTGACCCCCCATCGTCATGGCTAGGTCTATTACGAAGTACGTCGCTGGGGTTTAGGAGTGTTGGGGCTTTGGGGCTTATAGCCCCCTGATCCTGTTACGTTTTCGGCGTCGCAAAAGTCCACCCCTGAGCATTGTAATCTGTAGTGAGCCTTTGGAAAACAGGACATTTCAGATGAGGTTTCCGCGCAAGTATGGTTTTTTTACTTCGAATCAATGCTGCTTGTTTTATCCAAGTCACGGGCTCCGGGGTCATTAGGGTTTAGGGATGTTTAGGGTTTGAGGGGTTTATAGGGTTTAGGGTTTAGGGGTTTTAGGATTTAGGGGTTTAGGGCTTATAGGGTTTATAGAGTTTGGGGTTTCGGGTTCAGGGGAGGGGCTCTTGCCGCACTGCTTCGGTGTGGAAGATGCCAGCGCCGCTAGCCTGAGCCTTGCGGAGGGTGGTTTTTGAAGCGATTATACCTTCACGGTCCAAAGCATTGCGCAGCGTGCCATCGGCTCAGCCGAAGAGGGTCATAGCAAGATGCCTCCGCAAGAACGAGACCGCCGACTCTGCGATCAGCGCAAGCGGTTGTCCGGTTTGCTGATCAAACATGCCACAGAGCCGGCGCACATGCTCGTTGACAATTTCGTGAAGATGGCGCGCGATGCTTGTTTGTCCTACGTGCCCTTGAGTGCTTGCGCAAGCCGCGAGGACGAGATGAGTTGCGCCAAGCCCGACAAGAAGTTGCTGTCCATGGAGCACCCCCATGATCGTGTTCAAAGCAAGGGAGCCGGCAGTGCGTGTTGACCTGGGCTCGGAAATGCGTGTGCATCAAGCCCTGCTCCGTCGCGCATTAGCAGCCGACCAGGCAGGCCTGTTCTCGTTCAGCGTGCTGGGCACCATTCATCAGGAATTTCTTCCTCATCTCAGCCGACCTGCTCCTCCTGTCTTTGACCCGCCATCCATTCAGAGCCCTCTGCGCGCGGACCAGCAGATGTGGAAGCTCGTGGCGGACAGTGTCGGGTCCGACACTCAGCAAGATGAGACAGGCCAGAAGCCACTCGACGTGGCATTCAAGAAGTTCTGCCATGATGGTTCTGTTGTCTTCTACCTGTTGCCGACCCACAGTGCGAGGAAGCCTCGCAGGGATCCCAAGAAGCGGCAGGCGCATAACGGCGAGGCTGAGCTTGCAGAGGTGCCTGGTGGAAAGAAGCACGAGGACCACAAGGATGCCAAGGGGTCAGTGCGCCTGCCTATACGGCTAAGGCGCTGCAAGGCCTCCCATCCAAGAACAAGAGCGGGGTGCCCTTCTGCTTCAATTTCAACTTGGCGCACGGATGTGATGAGGAGGCTTCCGGAGACCCTTGTCGTTGCCGCCGTGGCCTCCATCTACTTGCTAGTGGTTAGCCGGGAATGGAAGAATGGACCACAATTGCATGATTGCACAAACAAGACGCGTTGCCCCAGCCTGGAAGGCTTCGCTAAGCCACACAAGTGTGCTGCTGCGTGAAAAACTGCGGCGGGTGCTCGAAAATCTGCACTAGCCGCCTCAGTGCCGGCCGCATCCTGCTTGTTGCGGCCCGTGCGTGTTGAGGTCTCTTCTACTGCACAAGCACGCCTGCAGGGGCATCTCAGGCTATTGGATTTCCAAGCATTGCACATGTCTTGGGTTCAGGTTCAGGCTCGGTGAGGTTGTGCTCATGGTTTCCCGAAGAGGGATGGATGCCCACCGGCTTCTTTTGGTACAGCCCCTTACCCATCACGGCCTGCTGTAAACCAAAAGACGACCCTCAAACCGCAGGCCCTAAACCCTAAGCTCACCTTATCTAAAGCCTTCGCCAAACCTCAAGACGGGCTAAGACCTTATTTGCGCCGTAGTCTACTTGGGAATTCCTAAGCTCCCGGTAGTACCTTTATTATGGCTTTTATAACTTTCCGCGAATGGTAGGAAAAGGGCGGGGGAACGTAGAGATATCATGTGAATTAAAGGTCCCGAATGTTCGCAGAATACTCTGCATTTCTTCCTTTTCCGATGTATCAGCAGCTCCAAAAGGCTGTGGCCAAACATGGCGAGCAGCCTGATCGGCTCTAACGAACATAGCAACACTGAAGCAAGATTGAAACGCTGGGTAACAATTTTGGTTTCAAGAATGACATGGTGTGTCACACCCAGACACGCACGCGTGCACACATGCATGCAGTCAGATACTTGCGGGTACCATCTAGTCACTAGTCTATTCCAGGAGGGAGGTATACTCCCGGCTCATCGACAGCGGATTTCCTTGTCCAAAGATCTTGGCATTTTTTGTGGACAAGAAGAGGGACCCTCTATTGCCATCCTACGCCCTTCGGCCCATCTAAAGCGACAGTAAGCAGGCAGAAGCAACCCGAGAAAGCACTAACCATAACTACAACCCTAAACCCTCAACCCTACACCCCAAACCCTACACCCCAAACCTTAAACCCTAAACCCCAAACCCTGAACTGAACCCTAAAAGCCGAGAAAGCCCTAAGTATAACTCTCGTGTAGTGCAACCCTAGCGAAGACACACACACACCCTGAACCCTAAATCTTGGTTCCGTGAACCAAAAAAAAGAAAAAGGAACTAAAGACCCCAGAACTGTAGGAAAGTGTAGGGTTTACAGGGCTTAGGCTTTAGGGTTTAGGCTCTGGGTTTACATGGGTAGTTCTCTAAATTGGGGTCCCTTCTGGGCTCCTTTTTTTTTATCAGGGTGCCGTACTTTGTTGGGGACTTCAAATGGGACCCAAATTAAGAAAACTACCCACCTCCTTATTCAGAGTGCCAATCCCCACACCTGAAGCAGCCCAAGCCCCTACGACATATTCAGGTGGGTAGCTACCGTTATAGGAGCCTTCTAGAAGGGCTATATACCTTACAGAAGCCTTATAGAAGCCCTTTTTTACCCTAAACTTCCCACCTGTAGTTTCCTTTAAGCGCCCTAAACCTTAAACCCTAAACCCTAAATCCTAAAAAAGCCCTAAACTCCCGACCTGTAGTTTCCTTTAATACGCGCTTTCAACCCCAAGTCTCCACCACCTCACAGCCTGTAGTTTCCTGTACCCTAAACCATAAAACCTAAAACCCTAAAACTTAAAACCCTAAAAAGCCCTAAACCCTAAACCCTAAAACCCCTAAGACCCTTGAAACCCCTAAACCCTAAGCCGTAAAACCCTAAAAACCCCTAAACCCTAAACCCTAAACCCCAAAAAGCCCTAAAATCCCTACAGCCTTATAAACCCTAAAAAGCCCTAAACTCCCCACCTGGTAGCTTTCCTTTACCCTAAACCCTAAAACCCCAAAACCCCTAAACCCCAAACCCTAAACCCTAAACCCTGAACCCTAAAACCCTTAAACCCTAAACCCTAAAAAAGCCCTAAACTCCCCACCGGGTAGCTTCCCTTTAGCCCCCCTAAACCCTAAACTCTAAAAGAACCTAAACCCCAAACCCTAAACCCTAAAACCCTAAAAACACTTAAGCTCTAAACCCTAAAAACCCTAAACTCCCCACCTAACAGCATTCCTTTAAACGCCTCTTCTTGCAGGCTGCGGCCGTGCCGGCAGCAGAGCCTCTCTCACCGGTGAAGGGCAAAGCTCCAAAGAGGAAGGCCCGGAGCGGTTTAGGGCCCTTTAAGGACTTATATAAAGAAATCATAATAGGGAACCTTAAAAAGGTAGGTGAACGGTTTAGGGTTTAAGGGTCTAGGGGTTTAGGATTTAAGGGTTTAGGTTTTAGGGTTTTTGTAATCTTTAGGGTTTGGGGTTTAGGGTTTGGGGTTTGGGGTTTAGGGTTTGGGGTTTGGGGTTTAGGGGTTTGGGGTTTAGGGGTTCAGGGTTTACCTGGACCCTACAGAACCTACCTTCTTAGGGGTCCTTATTGTGATTTCTTTATATGAGTCCTGAAAGAGGTAGGTTATTTGGGCTTAAGGTAGGGTTTAGGTTTCGGGACTTATTGCTATGTATCTCCTGACGCCTCAAGCTATCAAGGAGAACGGTTTAGGACTTCTGAGGTCGCAGATTTTCCATGCACAGACAGACACAGACAGACAGAGACAGACCGACAGACCGACAGGCAGCAGGCAGACAGGCAGACAAGCAGACAGGCAGACAGAAAGATCGACAAACAGACAGGCAGTCAGCAGGCAGACAGACGGACGCACAAAAGCGCGTGCGCGCACCAAGCCACCATCCCAAATCTCAAATCTTGTTCCTTAGAACTTCGCCCCAAAGCCTGTAACCCTGCACACCACACCCCCCAAGCCTTAAACTCCGAAAACCCGAGCTTCCAACTCCAAAGCACTGAACCCGTCACCCTAAGTGGTCTGAATCGTTTGCAGTACAGATCGTAGAGTCTATGCACTTAAAAGGGGCTTAGGGTTTATGGTGTAGGGTTTAGGTCATATAATCCATCCCAACAAAAAGCAACAGTAATTGTTCTAATGATTAATTATCGGTATGCGGACCCTATAGCCTGTATTGAACCCTGTCAGAATGCGCCTTCGGCCTACGCCCTTTGGTCGAAAGATCAAAGGTCGACTGTGGCCTGGTTCTCGGAGAACTTCAGTGCTTCGAATTAGTTTTATGGAATGGGTGCCTACGGTTTCGGGGAATAGTCTGGTAGAGAGGGTTCTTTGGGTGGCCTTTAGGGTATGTACCTCACATGTATGGGGTCAGAATGTAGATGTGCGAAGTTAGGATTGTGAGGGGTACCTGTACCTAACTTGGGGCCCTCATGATTTGATCAAGGTTCTTGATTCTCTCTCATTTTTTTTTTTTTGGGGGGGGGG
>CAJNJA010058441.1:0-22500 GCA_905231915.1 Symbiodinium necroappetens
GAAATTTGGAATTTTGGAATTTTGGAAATTTGGAATTTTGGAATTGTTAGGCCCCAAAAATTTGGAATTTTGGAAATTTGGAATTTTGGAATTGTTAGGCCCCAAAAATTTGGAAATTTGGAGTTTTGGAATTTTGGAAATTGGAATTGTTAGGCCCCCAAAATTTAGAATTTTGGAGTTTTGGAATTTTGGAAATTGGAATTGTTAGGCCCCCAAAATTTAGAATTTTGGAGTTTTGGAATTTTTAACCTCAGAAAAAGTGGGATTTTGGAATTTTGGGCTTGTCAATTATAGAGTTTCAAGTCCCACCCCCTCCATGACAAGCACGATCCGCGCGTGTCATGGAGGGGGGGTGAGCATATATATATATGTGTGTATATATGTGTATTTATGTGTATATATATACACATGTGCATATGTACATGTGTCTGTCTGTCTGTCCGTCTGTCTGCATGCATGCATGCATGCATGCATGCATGCATGCATGCATGCATGCATGCATGCATGTATGTGATGTATGTATGTGTGTGTATATATATATATATGTGTATATATATGTATGTATGTATGTATGTATGTATGTATGTATGTCTGGGAACTGGGATACGAGGAGGACAAAAGACAGACAACATGGCGACCTCTGAGCAGGGACAGGTTTGAACTGCAAAAGAGAGCTGGAGGAAACCAAGGGGAATCCAAAGGACACAGCTATGCAACTGTTCAGCAGGAGGGGCGGGGAGGGCAGTGAGGTGGGTGTGGGTTCAAGAGCGCGGCTCGAGAGCCCGCTCGCCGAAAGCGGGAGCGGCACTGCCAGTCAATGCTGCCGTAAACGGTACGGCATGAAAACGACCTTCGGATCTGGGAAAGACCTGGCCAGTTGGGCTAAAGGCAGCTTCAGGGTTTCATGTAGAGCCAATCCTGGTCATCGTGATCTTCCTGTGCGTTTGAAGTTTCTGTGTTTTTGGGCATGCTTGGTGCTGGCCATTGTTGGCCGATGTTTAGCTGCAGCCGCTCAAGCGTAGTGGCATGGATGTACAGGACTATCCCATGCTCCCCGATTCTTTTGCTAAACACTGCCGGGGGTCATGACATGTCATGATCGCACAAACTAGAATTGTTTTCTCGACGATGAGATGGGAAGCCAGGTGCCAGCGCAAGCACAGAAACCGTAGACGTAAAGTCTTGTTGTGGCATGTTGTGGCCGTTGAGCTGAACTAATTAGCCTTCCTTACGCCAGGTCTTAAGCCACCTAGCCCTCACCCAAGAAGTCCATGCACGTTGAGACTGATATTTGCAGCAGAACCGATCTTCGTGACTTTTATCCTCGCCATGCGGCCATGTGGAACTTCAAGCTTCGCAAAGGCACGGGTATTGAATTTGGCAGAGTATCTACTGTGCCGCCGGTTCATTGAAAGGTTCTCGCCGTGCTCGTGGCGATATTGGCAGTGCGGCAAGCGTCGGTGAAGCAGATGCACTTGTGGAATCTTGTGGATGTGTTTTTGGCGCAGGCAGCTGCCGGGCCTCACCGCCTGGGTCTGTTGCCGAAGGTACAGTTGACATCAGTTGACAGTGTGCTACACGTGGCAGATTTTTCCGACCCCGAGATAGACTCTGATTGTGTCGTAGCTCCGGGTTATGTCGCCATGCCGTTGGAGAGTCGCGAAGGCCTGGCACGTGCTCAAAATCTCGCGGTGAGAGAGCGAGCAGGGTGAGGCCAGCAGCTTCTTGGGGCACGACAGTGGTCTTGCGCTTGGTGTGTTGCAATGCCTTCGACAGGTGTGGTGCAGAGGAGTCGAACTCCTGGCTGCCTCAGTTTGAGAATCCCTTGGCAGGCCTATGCATCCGTCCGATCTTGTGAGTCATGTGTTGCGACTGGTTGAATTGTTGGTGCAGCAGAAGGGCGAAGCGGGCTTAGATGCCTGCAGATTGGATGGGGTCTTCCGGCACAGATGCATCAGCTGGAGTGACGTCGCGCACCACGAGGAGGACCCGAAGAGTTCCAACATGCAAGTGTCATCGTTTGACAGGCTCCATGGCAGATCCTGGCTACTGGAAACAGCAGACCTGCATGTTTCACTCTACCTGTGCGTTCTGAGCGTCTTATGACATACGGTCGATTTGAGACTCGTTTGTGCATGATGATTTGTCCGAAAGACGTTATTGGCAAACATCGACTTGACTTGCCAGAGGCAGCTTTCTCTGAGTTTCAGACATGAAACGAGAGCCAGCAAGAGACAACTCTCATGCTCAAGCCCAAGACTGCAAAGACTCTGATCTGACTCGTTCTCCAGTCCTAACCAGAATGAATCAAAGAGGCGACAAGCCATCGCATGCTAACCTGCAGAGTTACCCCACCACTCGGACTTCTTGGCCATGTGCTTATGCGGCAGATGTCTTCTGACGCTGATACTTGCAAGTGGCAGCGTGGCAGGCCATCTGTTTATCCCTTGCCATGCTGAGAAAGCAAGAACAGGAACTCCGAGGAGGCCATCGACGTTCCTTGCAGCCGAACATGGCGTGCTCAGGCGTCCCGAGCACGTTCATGCCTTTTCGGCCATTCCGGTTGCTGACGGTGGACGACGCGATGAGGACGGAATTGTATTGACTGTCTTGCAAGTGGCATGTACGTTGTTGCAGGATCATGGAAGAGACGGGGCTGCACGTAAAGCCTCAGTGCAATCGGGCTCAGCCTTGGTTTTCTCACTTCGCGTGACTCGTGTGGTTTCACGGATGCCAAGAGCTCAATGCAAGGTCTACCCAATGGTTCCTGCAAAAATCGAGCCGGTGCTGGCGAAACCCTCTACAAGCTGCCTGCAAGCCAGAATCGTCAGCTCGGGCTAGACTCCATGCAATGCAAACAGATAGCTGCTGCAGCCAAAATCAGCTGAACTGCAACACCAGTGCGCAACGAACCGGCAAAGTGGAATCCTGTGGCTAGCCGATATGTCAATCCGACGAAAGACCGCAGCCATGACTAAAGACCAACGAACAGTAGCTAACTCAACCAACTGGCTTTGTTCCAGGGGCGACAGCTCCAAAATGACGGGCAACCACCTAGCATTAGGAAAGCAAAGCGCAGCCGAAGGTGTGTAAGAGCTATGGCAGCACCTGAAAACACATTCACTCGGGCTGTGCTGAATAAGACTGTCCGTTTTGATTGCAGGGTCGAATTCAGCAGCAGCATTTCGCACAAGGACGGCAACTTGAATGTCCGTCATCTGTCCCAGGGCAAGGACTCAGTGGACTGATACCTTCGGCGATTCCGCTCCCTCACACTAATCACTCGTACATTTCTGCTGACCCTGGCAGATGGGCCAGAAATCACGTCATGCACTTGATGCAGGACATGGCAACTCGCCTAGCTGCAGCTGTCAATGCAGCAGTGTGGAACATCCACCGGCAGCTGACATCCACAGGTGAGTATACCCAGGCTCACGTCACGAAACGATGCTGTGCAGTATTGTTTCGTGTGGCCCGCTTCGTCTATGTTTATATAAGTTATAGATGTTTATGCAATGTACTTTGATTCTGAAAGCCTGGATTTCAGTTGGAGCCACAGATGTTGTGAGGACCGCTAGGGCAGAGCCTGGGCAGGCAAAAGCTCCTCTGCAAGAGCCGCCTGGCGCACCCATCGCAACAGGCCATGCATGAACGAAGCCGCACCGTGCCGCTCTGGGCCTTTACCAGGAGAGGCGCTCTCTCCTCAAACATTGGAGGCCGTCGAATGGGGATTCGCCCTTCGGCCTTGGAGATGCCGCCAGTACGCACCGGCTCTGTCACACTCTGAGGCCAAGATCCCTTCCGTTTTCAAGCTCGCCGTGGTGGGAGGGCAGAAGCCTTACGAAAAGCTGGCGCAGCTGTGCCCTCCGTGAGCTGCGCTCATCACGATTGCAGTGATGAGGTGCTGCGGTGGCAAAACCAAGTCCCGCAAGCACATCGGTGCAGCCCTGCGGGAGAACGATCGTCGAGTTGAGGTTTTCGCAACCCCGGAGATTGCAACGGTATTGTTCCACCAGGCTTGGTCTTGCATGCCCGCTCGCATGCTGGTCGGTCTTATGCATTGCTCTCGTCGCAGGGAGCCATGAGCAACGGTTCCTTTGCTGACTTTGTGGCTCAGGACGGTACGCCACATGTGCTCACGGCTATGCCAGTGCATTGAGTGGTGTATCAGCTTCTTGTTCATATCGCCTCACCGGGATCGACAGAACACAGCTTGAGCGTAAGTTTCACCCCTCGAGTTACTGAAAAGACCTTATCTAATTGCCAATCCTCCTGCAGGAGTACAAGGAGTTCATGGTACAGTCTGAGATTCTCCAGTTCGTTTTCGAAGGTCGGGGGATGCGTGCATGCGAACTTCTAGAAACGTGCTGGATCTGTTGCTAGGCATTTGGGCGCAGGGCGCAGCATTGTCCTTACCTTCCTCCAGCTATGCCGCCACTTGGCGACAGTGTGCAGCGTCCGTGGGTCCGCGACGAGAAGGGACAACTCCATAAGCTCGGGGTCTATGAAGACGTTGAAAACCTGACCTGACCTTGTTCCTGGCAAAAAGCAGTTTTGGATGTCGGCTTTTCGGGATTTACAGCATCCGCAGCATTCTGGCTTGCTGGGTTTCTTTTCCGACTCGGGCCAGAAAGGTTGAGCTATTGGCTGGATTACATGTAGTACACATTTAGTTTAGAGTCATTTAGATTGTTTGAGGATCCCAAGATCGCGGCGGATATCATGGCAGGTGCATGCACGGGCTGCGGGTGTACTGGCGGAGGTGGGTGTATCCGGGTGTGTGCGCACATACGGGTGGCCACATGCTGTGTCAGCATTGTGCTGGTACCCACGTTTGTGTTGTTGTATGATGCTTCTGCAAGCGAGAGAACACAGAATCCTGGACCACAGTCAGTCACGTGTCCTGTTCTGTACCAGCGTGGTGTCTTCTAGGTGACTGTAGTTGTGGCCGGTTCATGTTGGGTGGAGGAATCTGTGTGACCAAGAAGCGAGCGAAATCCCGCTGCTCGAATGTTTGCAAGTATTGTTCCTTCCCTCAATCTTAGGTACTCATGACTGACCGAGATGCCCTGGATGGTCGCAGCTACTCCAGGCTGTATAGCTGGGATGATGGCCCTTTGCCGACAGGCAAAGATAGGCTCAAGAACTCCAAGAATGGCTGTGATTGGGAGAACACAAGATAGCTGATGTTTTCTCCTAGCTCTTGCCTGCAGGCCCTTGGCCTCTTGGGCACCGATTGGATGGTCCACGACGCCTGTCAGAAGTCCAGCTGACTTATGATCTGACCATGCCAGCTAGATCTCTAGATCGCTGCTTCTGCCCTGCTGTCGAAGGCTGCTGGACGAAACCGGGAAGCGCATCAGCATACCGGATCTTACTGAGTCTGACCTAGAGCAGCGTTACGAGATCGGAGCAGTTTTCTGGCATTCGCTTGCAAATACCAACGGCAAGTTGAACGCGCTTGGCTATGAACGTGACTCTTCTCAACGCTTTTCAGTGAGTGCCCTTGAGTAATCCCGTCAACTTTTCTGTGAGGTGAATGCCAGAAGCCAACTCGGCACGAGTCTGCTCAAGAAGCTTTCGACAACGATGTAAATGCGTCCAAGGCACCTTTAGACCTTGCTCCTCTGCTCTTGGTGCAGCTTTGTTCGTACGCAAGAGTTCTCACAAAAAGCAGCGCTTAAACATACAAGCATCCGGGATGAAAGTATGGAGACGCAAAGCATCCGACAAAGCAGAAGCCTGTGCAGGTTTACGAAGATGGCTATCCCACAGACCGCATCATTTGGCATGGAGCTTGGCCTTCCCATTGCTGGCTTGAATATATTCATCACAGGGTGATTGTCAAGGTACATGCAAGTGTGGCATGTTCGGGTGACAGTTGCACTCGCCACTCTCTCGACAGACTTGCAGAGCAAGGTTGTCAAGCATGCATTATGGAGCACTTGCGCCGAAGCTTCGAAAGCCGCAGGGCCTTGCCATGCCACAGTTCTTGTGTTGCGATGCATTGGCATGGTTGAGAGCAATCAGTAGTATAGTTGTGACCACATCTGGTGATCCGACACTTCAGGATTGTCGACTTTGTGCAGGGCAGGCTCTCTGCAAAAGACCCAACCTTCTTTCCTGCAAGCCAGGCCGGAGTTTTGCAGGATGTCACTAAGTGCGTTTGCGAAGAGCCATGAACATGATTGGCTTCAAGCAAACATTCGATTTCATGAGCGTTGTCCGGGTCGCTGGCCTCGCAGGGGGCCATCATCCTCGGTCTACAGTATTTTCTGCTTCTGGTACGATGCAAGGAACCAATCCAACAACCAAACGAGACTGGAATTGAAGGGACGCTCATTGCGTCTGTTGTGCATATTACATAGGCTTATGGCTTATGTGCTAGCTCACGATGCTTCGAGTCTGGGGATGTGAACATGCGCAAGTCCGATCGTGAAGCCATGTTGCACTGTGCTTGCACGCGGATCTTTCTTGCTCTGATGCTTGACAAGCTTGGCTCGGGTCAAGCGGTGCCCCAACTGCTTCGCCAAACAGAAGACAGACAGTTAGAGAGGGTTGCAGTCCCTGCTATACGCCCTGACACATGCAGCCAGGGGACACATGCACAGGTCCGATGCTTCACACAGACATGCGCACGAAGCCTGTTGTCAGTGTGAGAGCAGTCTTCCTCTGTTGTAGTTCTGCCACTGAGTGCGTGTTAGCGGAGGTAGCGCAGGATCATGGTGACTTCGGTGCTTTTGTGTGTTTTTCGACTGCATTCCGGTAGACGGGGTCTTTGCTGAAACGGTGGGAAATGCAAATCCATACCAACCCTTTGCTGCTTGAGGCCACTCATGCACTAAGCTGCGTAAATAAAAACCAGTGGGTGTGGGCAGTGGCTGTGCTGAGGGAGGGGGCTTGGGGGCGGCCTTTTGGGTACAGGTTGCTTACGCACATGGGTGGTTGTGGGCTTGACGGCTTTTGGGGCACAGGTTGCTTGCCCCGTTCTGAAATACAAATTCTACCACTGTCGGGAATGATGAGATGTTTACAGCAGAGGTTTCACACAGTGACGAGCCTGGCTCGGGCCGAATCGTATCCCGTAGTGAAGATGTTGTGACCTACTTAGGTGGAGATCGAGGCCCCTTTAGAAGAGATGCAAAACAGACGAGAGGAGAGCATTTACCTGTTGCGGTCCATGTTGTGCATCCTGACACATACAGCCAACGCATGCACATGTCGAGGGGTTACCTCTGCGGTACACAAACACATACATGAGTGCACATCCTTGCGAAATCTTGTGCCACTGTGGGGGATGAAGTGGATCGGGGTGTAGGGTTTGCTTCTGAGTGAACGACTGAGCGGAGGTGGTGCGTAGTCCATAGTCATTGTGGCCACTGCTCCTGGCTTCGTATTCGGATCGTGAGACGGAAGTGCAAAGTCGTGCCGCGCATATGCTGCAGGATACCCATCTGATGCTAAGCAAAATCTGCTGGCTTCAGCAGTGACCGTTGTGATTTCACGTGAAAGCATTGTTTTTTGCTAGAGAAGACATAAGGGCTTCTCCGAAAACCTGGGCATTATTGCAATCCAGAGCTGCCGTAGACACCACAATATTGACCAACTCGTACACAAGAACATCAACATAACGAAGCTTTGATTCCTCGCTTGCCAAGCGGGCAGCAAGTTCCTGCTCCACCGCTTCAGCTTTGATTTTGGACACCACCGCCTTTGGTACCACCTCCATCATCCTCAAGAGGGCTGCAAAATCGTCAGGACATAGTTTGCTAATGAGACAGCCCAATTATAGAATATTCGCCGGGATTTGTTCACCCAGCCTTGGACACTTGCTGTCATGACGCTCTGCATCCTGTTGTAGCGGTCGTTTTCCTGCTGTCATGCCCGGATGCGCGTTTCGCCATCGCGCGTTGTTTCAGACATGGCAGCAGTGCGAGCACTGGAATGGAACATGTGCCCACCACATCCCATGAACGAACATGTGTTTCAGAAAGTTGGGGCCGGTGGCGAAGGTCGGTGCCGGTGGCGATTTTTGCGCAGGTACGTTTTCAGCCTCCCACTAGGCCCTCTTCGTTGGACGCTCAGCCCAGTGAGAAGGAGCGGCCCCCTGCGAAAACCAGCGAAACTTCAAACATTCTCCTTTCGCTCCCGCCGGTTTCATCGCCAGCCTATTGATGCAACATGCGGTGTCAGAAGGATTGGTCCAAGCAGAGGGTTTGGCAAAGGGTAGCAATGGGCTGCCAGATGTCATGACTGCCGTTTTGCGGCCACCACCAGGCTTCAATCCGGAAGAGATAACCCGCACGCCAACAAGCTCTCAGGAACGTGTGACGAAGCAGATAGCTCTCAACCAAGACATGGTAGCGCGCATTATCAGCTTCCAAGCCCCGAATGCGGTCCAGTCTTGGCAGTGGGACGGCGCGAAACCCATCCCGGCGACTTCATTTGAACATGATGTGTACTTTGAATGCATTCGGCTTGTTAACCCCAATGTCCCGCAGAGCGAGCTTCAGAGTTTCACGAAGTCGTTCAATGCGCACCTCCCTGATGAGTTCAAGCGCAAGAAGATGGAGCCGCCCGCAGTAGACGTGCAGCTGACCCAGCAGCTTCCCTCGGACTCTGATGCTTCTACGCCTCCTCAGGTCCCACTGCACGTAGAACCGGCAGTGCGAGAACCTGTCAAGATTGCGTCGTACAACTTGGAAGGTTTTGGCAAGGATGCACCACTGGTCAGTGTAGCGTATGCTGGAAAACATTGCCCTTCGATGCGAACTTCCCCCCTGAAGTCAGCGACAGCCAAGTTCGAGGTTGGCTTGGAAAAGATGGGGGGTAGCAAGACAGTGCCCGATGAGATCTATGTGCAGTTCAAGATAGCCACACAGGGACTGGGTATCCGTTGCAGCAAGCCGCAGGTGCTGGAGTTGAAGCGGTGGGTAGCAAGGGCGCTCGCCGTAAAGTACTGTCAAGTCTCTTGACTAGATGATGTGCGACGGTGCGAGCGGCATCGAAGCGCACTTGCGCAGGGCGAGCACTTTCTGCTTTGAGGGCCCGAGGGGGCTTTGAGACACTGCTAGCCATTGGAATGCTAGCAACACCAGTTGCTATTGAGTTACTGTCGTTATCGGCTTTTGATCACGATTCTTCACTCGTGGCATACTTGCAAAAGTTTCGGAACAGCGCATGGCCCGATGTTGTGCAGTTGTGGGAGTCCGAGAATGTGTTGTACATCTTGTAGAACCCGTATACTGACAAAGTGTATGCTGGTAGATCAGTCAATATCCGGAGGCGCCGCACAGATCACTTCCACCGACTAGACAATCCGGCAACTGTTGGCCAAATGCCGGCCTACCATGTGATCAAGGACTTAGCACTACGAGGGGTGCACCCGGCATCTATGTACTGCATGTTGCCCGCTGTGCAAGTGGATGGCGACAATCGACCTTTGACAAGCAGCTCCAGCTGCAATTGCCGGTGTCAACGGCAATGTTACGGATCCCTTGGTTTGTTGAGACACAGCATATTGGCAAAACTATTGAGTTTTGTGTATCATTGTTTCAATGTTCGTGGTTTCAGAGCACTCTCTTTCAAAACGGGAGGTTCAAGTTGCAAGTCAAATGGCAGATGCACCAAACTTGCAGAATGAAGTAGAAGTACAATGGCCAGCTTGATTCCACATTTGCCATGAAGTGCTGTTGCAACGATGGGAAGTTCGCCATGTTTCCGAGGAGGGAGGGCGGGGATGGTAGACGACATGTGTGTGCTAAGCAGTCGGACATACCGTGGAGCATCGACATGGATTTCGTAGGGCGTAAGGAGGCTCCCTGGTACAACACGTTTGATGCCATCAAAGATGAGTGTTCATCGGGATATTTGTCGTGGTCTTTACGATCTGGCAGACAAGCTCAAAGACCCCTACATGTCACAGCAGCAATCGTCGGAACTTGACGTCGGCTCCACTGTGATGTCCATCTCGGAGAAGCTTTTACATCTATGCGGGTGGCCCGCGCAAGACCAGCAACTACACACAGGTAATTTTGTTGCTTCAGAGGTGGCCAAAAAGATACGCCAAGCTACAGATGGGTTGGTGATGGAGTGCCTGGACAAGAATCCCGCTGCATTTGTAGCTATGTGCCCCAAGCTGTTTCAGGAGGTTGCTGATGTTTCCGAGAGATGTTGCACCGACTGAAGGGATCAACTTTTCCTTTAGCTGCAGTGAGTCTTTGTGGCTGGGCCTGGAGAACCTCCGGCTTGCGGGCCTTCGCAAGGAACTGCAACCTGACGTTCTGAACAAGCGCTTTACAGAGTTTGGAAGGCAAGCCTTTGCAAGCGAGAGCCGCCATGGTGCAAGGGAGAATTATTCCCAAGAACAAAGACTGCCTCCGAGGTCGTCCCCTTGGTGAACAGAGTGCCTCCCACTTGTCGGTCCTCTTGCGCATCATCTCTCGATTATCGTTGATTCGTGCTTGGCCACTCTGCCAGTTGCTTCACATTGGGATCGTGTCGCGCATGGAGCATTCATGTCCGAGCTGGAGATGCTAAATGCGGACCCGCTGGGAACAGGAGTTCCGATGAAGGAGCTTGTAAATTTTGGATAGATCACGGCTTCCTTTGATGTAGATAATGGATACATGCAGGTCGCGCGCCAGGAAATACGGGAATCGTGGAGCCTGAACAGAGCTTTGACGGCCGACAGAGGTCACGGCAAAACATGTGTATGGGCTGGGAAGGCACTTCATGTGAGTTTGTAAGGCACGAAAGTCCCCAATGCTTCGTGGAAGCGAAAATCTAGAGGTGCTTGGGTACAGGTGTTGTCGGTAGATGTGGATCCGGTGCTGAATCTAGCACTAAATTTCATGCAATTCCTCTATGGCAACACAAAAGGAAAGCAGATTCGAGGAGTACTGATTGGCAGCAATGTGTGATCAGCTTCATTCCGCATGGTGCTGATCTGCCACGAAATGCACGCGCGCCTCCCGCAACCTTTGGAGAGCTTCAAGTCCAGTCTTTGCTCAAGGGATGCGCGAGTGCCTGGGATTCGGTTTGTGGACGACCTCAGGGTGTACATAGTGACATAGTGACATAGTGGCTCCCTTGTATACAGGTCCCTTCCATGCGGCTGCCTTGCTCAGCTTTGTGTACCCGCCTGACATCCCTTTCAAAACTGACTACGTGAATCCAACCATCGGCATGGATGTCTTCACATGAAGGGATGCAGCCGTTCTTTTCGTTCAAGAATGCATTGTGTGGCTATTGCTATAGGAGGGTTCCACAGATCTGCGCGTGTGTGTTCACAAAGAGAACTCGTAAAGTGGTCAGTGGCGCAGTGGTGTGATGTATTGGCGATCCAAGCTCATTTTCCAGAATCAGTCATTTACAAATGCCTCGGAAGTGGTGCCGAACCGCTCCTATGCCAGAAGCAGACAAATTTGCCACGGCTGTGTCAAAGGCCAGAAACTGCTCCCCCGTCCATGAGGACCTCACATTTAACGAATCTCAGCAAGAGAGTATGATCGTGTTCCGAGTGGGCAAGATTGACTGGAGAACCCTGTGAATGCCATCGCTAGCAATGCTCAACTTCAGCTGCTACCAAATCCGTGCGAAACCGATTTGCGCGTGAGATTCTTCGAGTGCTGACAGATCGTGAAGTGTGCACACGTGGATCTTTCTTGCTCTGATGCTTGCCAAGCTTGGCTCGGGTTTGGCGGTGCCCTGACTGCTTCGCCAAACAGAAGACAGACAACTAGAGAACTTGTGACAGTTGCAGTCCATGTTATACGTCCTCACACATACAGCCAGGGGACGCGTGCACAGGTCCGATGCAAACCTTTGCCTGCAGCGGAACACACGCAGACATGCGGGCACACCGTTGCGAAGCCTGTTGCCGGTGTGAGCTGTGAGAGCAGTCTTCCTTTTGGTAGTTCTGCCGTGGAGGGAGGGGGCTTGGGGGCGGCTTTTTGGTACAGGTTGCTTACGCAGATGGGTGGTTGGGGGCTTGACAGGTTGCTTGTGCCCCATTCTGAAATACAAATTCTACCGCTGCCGGGAATGATGAGATGTTTACTTTCGCAGCCTGACGAGCCTGGCTCGGGCGAATCGTAGCCCATAGTGGCCATAGTGAAGATGTTGTGACCTACTTTGGTGGAGATCGAGGCCCCTTTAGAAGAGATGCAAAACAGACGAGAGGAGAGCATTTACCTGTTGCGGTCCATGTTGTGCATCCTGACACATACAGCCAACGCATGCGCATGTCGAGGGCTTACCTCTGCGGTACACAAGCACATACATGAGTGCACATCCTTGCGAAGTCTTGTGCCACTGTGGGGGATGAAGGGGATCGGGTGTTTTTCCTTTAGGCCGCCCGCCCTTCCCAGCTTGTTGGCGCATCACGTTAAAGACGGCTCGTCAGCTGGAAAGATTCGGAGCTCCAGGATGAGGCGCCCAGGGACGGCAAGAATGGCTACAATGACCCTGGCACCAATTAGGCTGGAGAAGGCCATTGAGTCCTTTCCGGGTAAACGTTCGCCTTCGCGCCCAGTGCATCGAGCTCTCCTACTTTCGGGAGCACATCTGCCTGAACATCCGGTGCCGAGCTGCTTGAAAGACATAGGGTCAATCTTGTGCAACTTATTTTCAGGAAGCTGATTTACATAGTCGGGCCCCGAAGAAGCAGCCGCGGCTAAGTTGTCCTTCTTGGACATGCGGACCTCAATCGGGCCAAGCACAGGGATGGCCGGAAGGAAGTATCCCTGCAAGAAGGACCGGGCCACAAACGGAAGCAACGGTGGAAGGTGCCAAGAAAGGAAAATGGTCGCCGGGGCACATTGTATCCGACCACGGCCATCGAGGTGTGGAGGCCGCCTTGAGATCCTAAGGATGACGATGACGAAAAGGATGGGGACATCTTTCGCCCACTCCATCACGCTGCCCCCACGATTATGATATCGTCGTAGAGATCGACCAAGCAGACTGTCGACGAGAAACAAATGATGCCGAGAGTTGTGCTGGGTGCATGCTAGCCAAGAGATTGTCCATGTATTACTTGTGTCGTTTAACTCAACAATCGATCCAGCAAGGACCTTGACACTGAGCCTACAAGCCTAGGCGGACTATAGGCCTCAGAACCTGTGCCCGTGGTCGCGTTGTTCATTGTCAGGTTCGCCGCGCTGCTTCACGATTCAGTTCGCAGTGTGCATCTCAAGGCGTTTGTGTCGAAGGAGAGTCGTGTGGCTCTCCTGTTCGCATGTTCTGCGACTCAGGAGTTGAGGCCTCCCTGTCCGCAGAGGAGTGCAATAGGCCAATACTAAAACACAAAACGGCGTCCGCCCCGAACCCCAAAACCCTAGAAACCCAAGCTGCGCCCCGTCGCTTTGTGCAGACCGCTCTCAAATGCAGCATGCACGGCTGATGACTGATGCTGCAGCATTAAGCTGCTGCTAACGATCGATCCTTCTGTTCCTGATAACTGCAAAGAGCATGCCGAGAGACCGAGACAGCACAGTGGTTTTTGCTTGCACCTCCAGGTCGCGGGGCCTTGTGGCGGTGTTGGCAGCAACTGGTGCGGGCTTGTCAAGCAATGATGTATATGCTGCAGCTGGCCTTGTCTGCATGGACGACCAAGCCACTGAGGATTTGGTATTGGGCGAGGTCGTTACATCGACGAACATGCAGCCGGGCCAGGACTACTGCGGCTTAATTTTTTCCGTGGGCTTGGCAAGGGATGAAGATTCTTTTGTTCCAGAGCAAAAGCGCAGTGTTTTCCATGTGTGCCTGCTGCATGGTGGAAAAAAATCAAAACGCGTTGCCAACACACCACCACCCTCCCCCCTCGCAAAACTACCAGCACGGTACTTCAGCCTCCTCCATGGCCGCCTAGCAGCGGGCCTAGCAAAGGAGGTTTGGGAAGATGTGCAAAAATTAGAAAAGAGTGGCTTCCAAGTTGAGTCGAAGTCAAGAAGAAGATAAATGCCAAAATTTTTTAGCCCATCATCCCAAACTTTGCTTCCGAGATGTGCTGGAGACGAGTTCCGTTGATCCTTTTGTTCCTGCATGTTCCTGCATGTTCCTGCGCAATCCTGACATGGCTGGCCTCGGGCGTTGAATTGTTGCCAATTGGTTACATGCACCAGCAGCCACCTCGCAAGGCCCACGAAACCGGAGCTGCTTGGAAAACCTCACTGGATGGCCCAGGCTTTTCCGAGCTATCCCCACATCGCCAACCACGCCAACGTCGAAATCTTTCCCAGAGGCTCTGGTACGATTCTTGGCAAGTTTGGTCTCCCACATTATCCTTTCGGAGCCTACGCCCCTGTATTGGCCAGGTTTCGCACACCGTATCCTCCTCATGTGCATTCGATGCGAGACACATCTGGCTAAAACTCGCCATGCGTGTTTTAACTCTGGTCTTTTTCCATCTTGGTGGCAAAACACGCGACGCGCTACACCTCGGATTTCGTGATCTCTTTGCGGACGGACAACGAAGGTAATGCCTACTCAGCCACGAAAAAGGCGGCAAAGATTGGATGGACTCGGCGTTCTCATGCAACTGGTATCTCAGTAGACGACGTGGGGGACTTTCCTCATCTTCAACCACGTCAAGAGATACCCCAACACTTGGGCGGATCAGTTGGTGCACCTGGACTTCACGGGTTCATGTACCGTGGAGGACCTCATGAGGATCAAGGGCCAGGAGGCCCTTACTCCGGCTCGGTTGCCTCAAGCACTGATATCATTGCAAAACAGGTCAAAGTTAGTGCGCGGGCCACTCAATCGTGTTCCGTGGACATGACGGGATCACACGAAGCAGGGGTAATGAATACCCGCTCTTTTCCGAGTTTCCGATACAGGCTACAGGCGTTTCCGAGCTATCCAGCCCTTCGGGTCTGGATCGGCTGCAAAGGCTGCATTTGGGATTGTTCCAGAATTTTTTTGTCACCATCACATGACCGCGCGAAGTTTGGGTGGACTGTATCTAGGTCCGCCCATGGATGATTTGCCGAATATCATGGTTAGCCTGTGGATGCTTTGGGGAATGGATGAGGTGTGTGAGCATATGCATACGTATATGATATGTATATGAAAATGTATATGTATATGTACATGTATATGTATGTGAATGTGTATGTGTATGCGTATGCGTATGTGTATGTGTATGTGTATGTGTACATGTATGGGCATGTGTATGTGTTTTTGTATATGTATATAATGTACGTAGATGTAAATGTATATGCAAATGCATACGTGCATTTTTTCAAGAGCATTGTGCAGAGATGTGGTTCAGTATGGCCTCTGCAATGTCCGTTTCTGTAAACTTCTATGTATAGGCACATGTAAATTTACATATGCAGGTAGACGTATATGTGTATGTGAATATAAATGTATATGTACATGTAAATGTAAATACACATACATATGATTGTATTTGTATATGTACATAGGAGTCTATGTTATTCGCATGTGTACGTCCATGTGTATTCCGTTTTGTCGACGTCCGAGTGTATGTTTACGCACGTGCATCTGATCTGTTTATGTTTGTGGGTTTGGGTAAGATGATGAATGTTGTGCAGGTTTTGTTGCATGTTGCGTGTTGTACGTACGTGATATGCCTTATGCATTCTTATGCTATATGCTATATTTATGTCGTGTGTTGTGCGTTGTATGTTGTGTGTTGTATGTTGGTGTTACATCATAGCACGAGAATACACATATCCGTTGAAATTCGTCACATAGACACGTTCTATATTTTCATGGTGCGTGTCAGACTGTTGCATGCTATCTGTTTAATGTTCAGTGCGGTGTATTAAATGTTGTATGTCACTGTCTGTTTTACATGCTATGTTTTTTGTTTTATGCTATACATCATCTCATATGTTTGTGAATGTGTCGGTGTATTTAGCATGTATCGTTTCTGCAGGTGCAGCCGTGGGCCAGCTGGGCACAAAAGGTGCCCGAGGCCGGCCTCATGATCTTCGTCGTCTCGTCGTCGCCTCAAAGATCGACTAATGGCTGTGCAACTGAAGTGAGCTGAAGAGTTCAAGCTGCGCTTTTGAGGTTTGCGCCGTGCTACTGCTTGCTTCGACGGCCCGCGGCTCTGCGAGTGCCTTGGTCTCAAGATGGACTCTTCCGGTGAGTCGGTGAGTGCCCAGTTTCACCCTTGCCGTTGTCTTGTCCTTGAAAACATGACTCCGCCTTTGATGACATCGCTTAACTTCAGCATGAAATGCGAGGCGGCTCCTTCGCATCTCCTTGACGAGCCAATGCTGCCAGGATGAAAAAGTAGCGGTGGGAGGCTGTGCTTTGCATTTAAACTTGCAGTGGCTTTACAGTCAACATACCTTTAACTTACATATGCAAATCCAGCTTGAATGTTTACCATGCGAGCAGAGTAGGTAGTGCGGTGTCATGTCCAGACGTTTTTGCGAAGTCAAACCACGGGAAATCACGGAAGGACGTCCCTGCATGCCCTGATTTCCTGACCCACGGTGCCAAATCACTAAGTAGTAGCACCACACGGAATAGAAATATAGGGTCAACGCTGTGACGACAGATGGCCAGGCAGTACTATCTGGCATCTGAGTTGAAGCAGGCTTCCGGTTTGCTTGTTTTGATGCGCATGCCTTGTCTGTGATAGTTCTGATGAAGCCAAAACTCTGTCCGACTCGATACAATTTTCAAGCATGGCCTCAATTGCTGGCAGTTTCTGCCGCCGAATCGCAAGACCATCACAGCGATGCAGCTGGTCCATGGCTTTCATTCGTGGCGGAGTGTGTTAGCTTCCGCTTTCATTCGGGGTGTACTCGCGATGGGTTCTCGTGCTGCCGCGAGGGCGGGCTGGCTTGAGGCACCAGAAGACATAAAGTACGTCGGCTACCTGGCTCCAGACAAGGCGCCATCGGATGCCAGCAACACTCGGCGGCCTCAAGCAGAATGTGGTCATTCCTGCAGGAGAAGAGTCCCAACAAGCTGACGGAATACGTCATCCTGGGTCCAGCAGCTTCTAAAAAAATTAGAGCTGTGGACATGGCGAGCAGCTAACGTCTGTGTCACCGGATCCCAAGGTCAGTGACGTACTGAAGTACGAGTTCAAGAATCAGTGCGAGGCCCTATCGTTTGGCACAAGGAAGAAACCATCAATTCAGGCAGCACATGGGTGTGACTTGCGCCTGGCAGGTGTATGCTGTGAATCCATCTTTCAGGCAGGCAGTACTGGCTACCTCAACTGTCATCACAGCTAGATGCGATCAACTGTCATCCCTGGGCTGCTTCCTGGTAGTAGGCCCTCGCCAGAACAATGCTCTCAGTTGCCATGGCAACTCTGGCTCATGTCGTTGAGAGGCAGTGGCAGAAGGACGTCGACAAAGTGATTCCTCGCAAGGCTTCTGCACTGGCCTGCGGGAGAGCAGAGGCACACGGTCCTCGCTGCTTCTCTGAGGACGTGCACATTGCCGTCGTCGCAGCTGGCACTGCTGTTGCTCAGTGGCACGTAGTGGCCCTTAGTGGCACTTAGTGGCACTGTAGTCGTCCTGCCTTCCCTTGGTCTGTCCCTTTCGCATGTCGGGAAATGATGCTTGGGGCTGAAGCCCCCTAAAGCCATTCCCGAGAAGCCAAGCCCATCAGTGTTCAAGGAATTTCTGGATTGGTTGGCGCAAGTAGATGCAAGTAGTGTGCAGAGACACGGAAACATGGGATACGAAGCCCAAGTTGTACCTGCAGAGCAATGTTAGACAAAGAGTTGCAACTTGGCTTGACGACAATGAAGATCCCTCGCTTGAAGATCCGTTACTGTCATTTTCCGTTTTTGCACGGCAACTTGCTCCAAGAAGCGCCTTGGGAAGAAGATCCTGATCCAGGGCCTCGCGCAAGTATCTGCTGTTCTCAGCTCAGCCCGCGTTAAAGGCCAGGGTGCTGAAGACTTCATGTCGAGTGCCAGTCCGGCCTGGAATCCGATGTCTCTGAGGCCCTTACTGCCGAGGGCTTTGCACTCAGCTTCAAGTTTTCTCTTGCTTAGCAGCTGTAAACATCCAGCCCTTATGGTTGCTCTTGTGCATTTGTTCAGGTCGTGCTTTGCTGGTGTGTGATGCACAAGACGAGGAAGTCCTCGGCGGAAAGATGGAGGATGCTTCAGCCAACATGACCGAGCAGAATACACACCTATCAAAGCATAACTTGCGAGCTTGGTGAGGATCGTTATCTCTTGTACTCGTAGTATCTCGCAGTTAATACTTGTTGGAGTGAGCTGGTGCATGATCCTTCCCAGTTTACCAAGCTTCAGCATTGCAGGAGCTGTTGGAGGCTCAGGAGTGGAAGGCGCGCACGTCGCACAGGTTTGGTAGCACGCGTGGCACGTCTCGTGCCAGGATCTGGAGAAGACTGGTGACTTGCCTCCAGATCCCGAGAAGACTGCCTGGTGCTGAAGGAAAGTTGGATGTCACTCGTAGCTCTGAGTGCTGACATGCGAATCCGTGTGAGCAAGGCAGCCCTGGAAGTGCTCCAACAGGGTCGGTTGAGGCCACCGGCCACACTTCTGAAGCTTGTGGTGTCGGACTTGCCAGATATTCGGTCAATTCTGATTTGTTGCAGCGCCGCTCAAGCTGAAGTCGCTGGCATACTCGGCAATCAGACATTCCCAAACAACAGCTGCAGTGCGAAGACTACGACCAAGACTCGACTGGTCAGATTAGAAGAATCGGGTTTCACTATTGCATGAAGATGGTGTAGAATGTAGGAGACATTGAAGGTAGCTTTTCCTGGTTGTCGTGGCTGCCATGGGCACGCTCGGCCAGTTACGGCGCTTCAGAGTGGCGTTGTTCACCTAGCAGGTTTCGGTGGGCAGCTGCCTAAAGGCAATGACCACCGATATCAAAGTGTGTCAGGCTCCCAGCAAGTGGATGCAGCGCGCCGATGAGTGTCGTACATGATGAAGCTAAGCTTGCTATGCATGACCCGGGCACACTCACAGAGAACAATAACGTCCAGGACTTTCTGCTCCCATTCCGCAGAGATTGTCATGCTCATCCCTAACCCTTGGCAGTAAAAAGCTTTCTCAGACATCCTGTGTCGTGCTGAGATGAATTGGGCGACTTGCACGAAGTCCACAAGAGGTGCGGTGCCGGCGTGTCGCATGCAAAGCGTAGACCTCATTTCCAGAGGCGGCTGCTCGAGGCGGCTCGAACGGCCAGCATTCAGGAGGCCCTGACAGACTCCTTACCCCCTTTGAAGGGCACCATCAATATGTATGAAGTTTGACAAGGTCGAGGCTCTCTTGGAGATGGGTCTGTGTCTCAGAGTGTCAGGCCTGGCCTTCGCAAATCGGAATGCAGTCAAAACAAAGTTTGATCAGGATCAACAAGCAATTTAAACGCTACGCGACCCCACCTCGGCCGGCTGTAAAAAGGTTCAAAATATCGCTCAAGCCTGCAAGCCATACTGGCTGTGCTGTTGTTGGAGGGGGGACAACAACATGACGGGGCTCCTGCTTTTGTCACATATCATAAACCCTTAAATAACACGATTAAGCCTTTTTGACATGCTTCTGAAATCCGTCAACATGCCATTAAGACCCTTCCAAAGCCCGTTCGAATACCATTAAAACCCTCAATGCCCTTCCGAAACCCTTTAACATGCAATTCAAACTCTTCTAGAGGCCTTCTGACTAAAACGTTTAAAGACACCATCAAACCGTTCTACAGCCCTTCCGAAACGCTTCGAGATACCGTTAACACCGTCATAAATGAAGCCCTTGTTTCAACCCTTCAAGACGTCACTAAAACACTTCTTCAGACGCTTCAAAAAAGCCATTAGTAAACCGCACTACCGCTGTGTTTTTGTTTCCGGGGGGGGGGGGGGGNNTGGGGGGGGGGGGTAACAAGCGTATCCCAAGAGCATCCCGAACGCTCCAAGATCCAACCATAAATCTCCTTCAAAAATGGGAAGCGATGTAATGGCAGGGCTACAGAAACACATGAACCTTTGCCTGTCTGGACCAGCTGTGCAGAGTCTGCTGCAAGGGAGGCATTGACCTGGGTGGCTACGTGAATGGGAGCAACTCCTTCCTCCTCAACAACTGAAACCTGACCCGTCTGGACACGTGCTTCCTATAGGAACCATAGGAATGTGGTTCAAGATTTTGCAGGGCGCTTGCCAGCATTTCACAGGCATCATGCTGTTCCCATCTTATTCCTGACAACGTTGCGTGTTCCGCTGTTATGCGAACCAGCGTGCTAATGTTCCGTGCATCTTTGAGCAACCCCTCGCGCAGTTCCGAAAGAGCCAAAACAGGGCCTGGATTGCTGAGTTAGCGTAGCAATGGTTTGGACGTGCTAGCTAGTAGCAGGAACCCCTTCGGTGTAAAGACTGTGATTCCAGTCCCAACTGTCCTTGAAGCAAGCGAAGAGGCATTGTACGCAGCCGGATCTGCCTGAGCTCTGCGGGGGTCGTGCTCTCTGGGAAGCCAGCTCAACTCTTGTTGCTGTGACTCCTGCAGAACGTGTGCCTGGAGCACTGGCATCAGTGGCAGACAATTGCCGGACGTCTCGGCCCGGGGCGTCATCTTTCATTGCACACAAACGACACGACTCTCCCTTGTGCAAGAGGCATCTGAATTGCGAGATCCTGGAATGGATACTGGGCTGGACCCTTTGCAAGACCTCCGGATGTTGTTCATCGATCACCCTCTTGGTGCCCGCTATGGCCTGCCCACGCAGTGTACAGGTGTCCCAAGGTCGAGTGAAAATTTGCGTTCCTGGCAGCATCCCCTGGGCACGTAGCGAAGCTGCCCCGACCTCAGCCATGTGAGACTCTATGCTAAAGGTGGAGTCTATTGAGTCTATTGGCAGCTCTTCCGACCTCCGCATAGTCGAGACATTCTTGGGCAGGTGAAGATAGAAGAAGGTGCAAACGATTTCCTGCAGGCCTGACGTCTGGGCCTTCACGTGTTGAGTGCCTGGGGTCAAACTTGGGACCTTCCAGCGATGATGAGATCTTTGGATGATATTTTTAGATCGTGTCTTCTGAGAGCAGCTGTCCAAGCACTCTCTGCTGTCTCCTCAGCTAGAGAAGTAGATTCTACCGGGTCCTCTAGAGCCTGTTTCACCCGAAGGGCCCTATACGGACAAAGAAAGCTCCTCTCCCGCCTACCGCTTCCTCAGTTTGCCTTGATACAAAGGTCTTAGGGAAGTGCTTTCGGCGGAGTAGCCACGTGTTGGCTCCTTGGTGTCCTGGGAGCAACTGCGCAACACAAAACAAAGCTGGTATGACATGTTCGCGGAGAGCTTTGCTAGTCCAGGCTCACACAACCTTACTACATGCAATGCGTACATTGCTGAAGGGAGACCAGGCAGTCACGAGTCACGTGCCATATGGGCTGCCTTCGCCTCTCAGGGAGAGACCTGCTATTCCGCACTGCATGAGCTACCTCTTTGACACGCTTTGCTGGCTGCCAATCTGTGTCGCAGAGTTCTGGCTTCGTAGTCCTGACACGAGATTATGTTTCCTAGGCAGGGGGCCTAGTTTGATGTAAGTGGACCCCTTTCTTTTGCTGCTGATTTCTTCTCGCATCTTCTGAGCAGAATCTCCGTGGAGCTGGAGTGGTAGGGCAGACTTGCTCGGATTTACCCTGAAGCCCAGTGCTACAAGCTGGTCCAGCAGGATGTCACACATGTTTCATGCCTCAGTCAGCTCTGCATGATCATCGAGGTGAATCTCTGTGCGACGAGGTCCGCATACATGGTGAGAATTTTGGCCAGTAGCGACGGGTCGCAGCGACCGCCAGTTGGAAGGGGTCATCTCACAGAGAGCACTTACATGCAGATTGCCGCCTGTCCCAAGCAGCTCAAAAAATCCCATTGTTGCCTGTTCTTCCTGTGCTTTGAGGAATAGGCCCCGAGAATCCCTAGAATCCCGTAGCTGAACCTGATCTTGGCTTATATACCATCTTTGAAGGCGCGGATACCCTTGTAGAGGGAGTGGCTCCCAGCTTTTATTGGCTCGGCCAGCAGCTGCCTCTAGTTGTGAATCAATGGTAGATTGCCTCTCAGCTTGTTTCCGATGTTTGGCCATCCTCGCCGCCGCACTCTGCGAGGAGAACGACATCCAAATCGGCCAGACCACCTTGAGATGCAGATCGGGGATATAGTCTGCTAGAGCTACAAATGTCTCAGATAGCGACCGGAGAATCCTACCGGAACTCTGCCGCTTGTTGCCGGTTAGCCCGGAACAGCTCCTGGGATGTCGAGTGCCTGGCACTTCTGATATTATCCCACGTGGGCTCTTGACATGCTAGGATTTGAGAACCGAGATTCTATGATCCCCTCGCTCCATAGCAGCTCTCCATTTCCATTTGGTCATGCTTCGGCAGCTGACTCGGGTAGCACCTCCTGCGGTGCAGTGGTAATCCCCTTGCCTGCAACGGAAAGTGCCGACTTCCCTCTGGACCTTCAACATAGTTTATCTGTGAGACATAGTTCCCTTGCATGTGCGTTGCTGGTTTCTTTACGGTCGAGGTGT
>CAJNJA010058452.1:0-24072 GCA_905231915.1 Symbiodinium necroappetens
CCCCCCCCCCCCCCCCCCCGCCCAATGCCTTATCTTCGAAATCGGGCAAGTCCTGCGACGCCCCACTTGCCCACTTCTTTAGATTTGGGGCTTACTTAGTGTATGTATAATGCAGAGTTAGAGTCCTAACAGCAGCAATGACAACTGTGCCATTGATGCCGATGGGACAACATGAAACAGAAACAGCAGTTTTCTATGCAGCATCAAGCACAGCCGCCATGGTAGCAACAACGGCACAATGATTAAGAGTAATGTTGCTGGTGACTGCTTGGTGATGGCAATGGCAATACTGGCGGAAACAGCAATCGTACTGGCAACAGTAAGGGCAGTAAAGGTGAAGTTGATTAGGGTATTGGAGATGGTGAAGGTCGTCATATGTGTGATGGAAACAGAAATGGTGAAGGTACGGCGATTGTCCTGGTGAAGGAAATGGGAATGTAATCGTACGCGCTGGTGGTGGGGATGGTAAATGGCGATGGATATGGTAAAAGGAATGATGGACACAGCAAAGGCACGAGTAATGGTACAGTAATGGGCATGGTGTATGGTAAACCTTATATTGTATTGGCAATGGCAGCGGTCATGTTCGTGGCCATGGTCGTGTTCAACCGTAGACATCCAACTCCCAGCCCCCACCTAACAGGGTTTACAAGACTTCTGGAAACTGGTTCCGGCCTCGCAGCCATTGATGGTTCCGAGGGTTGCAGGATACGCTTGGATGAAATTTCGGGCGCTGATTGCAAGAAGCGAACATAAATCTTTCTGAGGCTGCGTTCTAGGATCACGTTCTTCACCAGACGTGCCAACATATGGTAGTCACCTTTTGCAGGAATGGTTCAGAAAACCTGCCAATAGCCTATACAGTAAAACTGAGCCAGCAGCAGAGTCCCCAAAAAAGTCGCCAGAAAGTGTGGAAAGTTTTTCCGCGCAGCTTTTTTAGAATAAAAAAATGTTATTAAAATAGCATTTCATTTCACACCGTTTACAAAAAGACGGAATATTGTACTAAAAGACCAAAAATAGTTAAACCAGTTTCTTTCAAAACGATGAATACAACAACACAAACTAATTAAGCAGCAAACCAATCCAGAGTCGCTTTACGCTGTTGCCAGCAGACCTGCAAGCATTTTTGACGAATCCGTTGTGTTCTCTACACTGTGCCAGACAAGCCAGCTCTCTCCGCGGCAAACAAACTCAACCGGGTACTGCCCAATATCTCAAAAGACAAATGCGTATGTGAAAGCATAGTCTTTCACTGGGTTTCCCGGGAAGGGGACTGAAACTACAGACTATAGTTTCAAAGAACCCAGGCGTGGGGAATGTTACTGGTACTGGCAGTGGCAAGTCCGACGGTGGGGGTCTGGTGGCGGTGGCGGCGGAAAGGGGTTATGAGGAGCAACGGTCGTTGAGTGCTTCGCTTTGTCGAATATTTCAGGAAACGAGACAGACTAGCCCTGATGCGATTCATGTGCTCGCGATCCTTCCTGAACAAATCCTATGGCTATAACTGTGTTTGCGAAGGGCCTGCTATGAGGGCTGCATCTTTGCAACATAACCTACAGGATGCCTTCAGTATAAGATAATTTCTGCTGATTGCTATCTTCGGTGTATGCCTCCTAGTCTACCCCAAAGCCCGAGCCCTACACAAGCCCCAACCCTACACACCCCAATCCTACAAACCTTAAAGCGGCCCCCAGCAGCTCAGAAGTGATCCTTGGGGAGAAAGCCGTCAAAGGAGACCTTCGCAAGGGATTGGCTACTGCTTGAAGGTACCCTGGGTAGCTCCAAAAGGGTTTAGGGTTTAGGAAGGCACCAGGTACATCAATACTACTAGGTAACTAAAATCAGACTATGTAACCTCGTAGCCTATTACTCAGGTAACCGGAGCCCGGCAGGGACACGGGATAGGTGCTTGCCTTGGACGCCTAAATTGCGTGCTGTTGCCTGGAGCACAGGCTCAAGTTCGGGCGGGGTTCAATCTATTCTCAAGGAACCTTGTAAAGTTTAGGGTTCAATGCTGAGCCTGTATTTACAACCCTCCGAAGCACTGTAAGCAAGCGCCCGACGAACGAAAGGTAGCCCTTTAAAGCTGGACGCCCATGCTCTTAAGAGGCAATAGGAGGGACCCCTAGAAGGGACCCCTAATCCTAATACCCTATATAACCCTTATATAAGCCTTATATACCCCTTATATAGTCTCATAAAGCCCTTATATACACCCAAGGGTCCCTTTAAGGGTCTCTCCTTTAGTCCCTTGGTGCTCTCTCCTTGGGGCGGCGGCCGGAGCCGGCTTCAGTCGCGCCGCCGCCAGGGCTAAGGCGGCAAACCTGGGTGTGGAAACTGGGCTCCTCCCTGTAACACCCTGAATGGTCCCGCTACCCATAGGCTCCTGAGTAGTTCCTTTTGGGGATTACCTTATAGGATTCTGAATATGAACCAATAAAAAGGAACTACTTAGGAGCCCATGGGTATAGAAAGCAATAAAACAAACAAGCGGTGTCGTTGTCGTATGAAGGAGTGCCTGGCAAGAGATCGAAATTCAGACGACAACATTGGAACCTTTCTAAAGCCCTTCCAGTCCCGTTATACTACCGTCGAACCCTGCTAGTACCTGCTCAAAATCCTTTATGTAATGTTTAAGTTACCCTTGCTGGAAGTGTTGTGCCTATAGAACCCTTCTTCAGCCCTGAATCCCAAAAATCCCGCAAGGAACCCTCAAAAGCACAATAAAACGCCTCTATCGAAACATTTCAAGACCATGTAAAGGAACCCTTAAAAACAAAATCTAAACCTTTTTGAGCCAGGAGCTTCCGCTCGAGCCTGGAGCTTGCGCTCGCCACATTATGGCTCCTATAGTAAAGGGGGGTGACATGGGACTTTCCGAAACTAAGGGGTACCTTATTGTGGTATTTAGGGTACTATATTAGGGTTCCTCGTTCTTCAGCTGACTTGCAACATCATGCCAGGACCGAGTACCAAACTCTAAGCGCTGCACCCCTTACCTCTACGACACATAACAGCCTTAAAGCCACCATAACCCTAAACCCTACACCCTCAGCCTCCAAGCCATACAAAGCCCTTCAAGGAACCCTAAGTCCTAAACCCTACACCCCTAAGCTCTACGCCGTTATGCTCTATAAAACACCCCTTAAGGAACCGTAACCCTAAACGCTACACCCCTAACCTCTACGCCCTATAAACCTTTAAAGGAACCAGAACCCTAAACCCGACACCCCTAACCCCCATGCTCTACAAAACCCTTAAAGGAACCATAGCCCCAAAAAAGCCCTAAGCCCTACACCCCTAACCTCTAAAAGCCCTAAAAAAAACCTTTAGGGAACCATAATCCTAAGAAGCCCTAAACCCTGCACCCCTAGCCTCCTCCATAAGCCCTATATAAACCCCTTACCCAGAGAGCCCAATACCCCTACTTAAGGAATATACCTTAAACTATAGGGGCCTTGATCTTATGATTTAAAGTATATTCCTTAAGAGTTTAAGGGGTATTAAGGCTCTCTGCGTACAGCCCTGGCTGAGGCTTTGGGCCCGAGGGCCCCGCACTTTGGCGACTGTCTGCTGCTGAGCCTCCGGCCTCCTTAGCCGGGATTCTCGAAGTCTTAGGGCTTTAGGGTTTGAGGGTTTCAGGGGTTTAGGGATTTAGGGTTTAGGATTTTAGGGTTTTAGGGTTTAGGGTTTTAGGGTTTAGGGTTTTAGGGTTTAGGGTTTTAGGGGGCGTTCAACACGGGGTTCCTTGAAGAGATCGTGGCAGGGTGTTGTTCTTTTAAGGGCTTTATGGGTTGTTTTTAAACAGCTTGTAAGGTTTTGAAGTTCAGGGCTTGTGGGATTTGTGGTCTCTTAAGGGTCATGGTCTCAGGGGTTTCTGCAGTTCGGAGCTGTTTAGGATTTGGGGCTTGGCTTCCCTGGTCTCAGGTGTTTGGGGGGTCTTGCGTCATACAGGGGCCTAAATCACCAATACAGTTTTGGGGTTCCTTACTATAACTCTGGTATCATAATGTCATATGCCCCAAAAGCCGTATTCTAAGTAACCATGATAAGGCCCCTTCTAATACCTGATGCCATTGAGGTTCGACTTTTTGTAGCCGGCACAAGTGCTTGGCCTCGAAGTCCGGGTTGGGGTCAAGGCGAAGGCTTAGGGTTTAGGTTTTAGGATGGTCTACGCGTCTTTGTGGGGCTGTTGGGGTTCACGGCATCTGTGGATTAGGGTACGTACGGTTTTTTGTGGTTGAGAGTGTTTAAAGCTTCCTGGGGTTTGAGGGTCTTGGGGTCTAACGATGTATGGTGTCACGGCAATTTTTGCGGTTCAGGGCTTGGGGCTTTGGTATATAAGGCATCAAAACCTTGGTAAGTAGGATTTCCGAATCTGAGGGCTTCGGGCTGAGGGGCTTTACGGGTATTGGGTTCAGGGTTTAGGGTTCGGGTTTAGGGGCTGAAAAGTTGATGTTTTACTTTATCTCACACGAAAGGCAGCTTGATGGTATGTAGAATGTCCGCGATGGTAAGAACAACTGTAGAACCACTAAAAGGCCCTTATGGAACCCTGCAAAACACATAAAGCAAACCCTGAACAGACCCTTGCGGCCCTACTGAATGCAATAGATCCCCAACCACTACTCGAACATCTGAGTCCCAAATCAGAAACTGAGGCCTGGAATCCTCTAAACTCAAAGCCCCATGCATGTCCGGGACCGAATGGTAAAGGTTTAGGGTTTAGGGTTTAGGGTTGAGGGTTTAGGGTTAATTAGGGTTTAGGGTTTGGGGTTTTAGGGTTTTGCGGTTCGGGGGCTTAGGGTATTTGCTTGATTCTGTCCCCCAATGGTTCCGTGATCTATTCCACAGCCAGTGGCGTGCTCGCAGCTGTGCGGGCTTTTGCAGCACGATAAGCTTCTCCTTATCCATGCTGGGCTTGCATGCCGAAGCCTAGGGTTGGGGCCCTATTGTACGAGACGATTCGTGGTTTCTTGGTCTCAGGTTTCAGGCTTTAGGTGTTCGTCTTGGCTGACCGAAATATCTCATGCCTGCCACACAGAAATGAAAGAGCCCATGCAGCTGAAGATACCTGACGTACAAAGTCCAAGGCAACTGCCCAAGCAGTCAGAGCAAAGCCATGGGGGGCGGGCTATTCCACACAGACAGAATACAAGAAAATGCAAAGCAACCACAGCACTATCCCAGAGAGCCCAATGCCCCTTAATTAAGGACTATGCTTCCGGAGTTTAGGGGTCGACGTTTGGACGTGTAAGTTCTTGCACTGGGCTCTGAGGTGTAAGGTTCAAGGATTTGAGGCTAGGTTTCTTGCATTTCTGGGTTAAGGGGTACAGCCCTAGAAACACACTTAGAAATCGCCTCAAGACATCTTAAATCAAAAAACATTCAGAAGTCCCAAAACGGAGCTCCTCCGGAAAGGTGGTAGAATCCCAGCGCTGCCTCCAACCTGCAGCGGGGCCCTAGATATTTGGGGCTACCAGGGTCCTTACGGCTTAGGGTTTAGGGGTCTAGGGTCTAGGTCTTAAGGTGTGTAGGGTTCAGGGCTTCAGGCTTAGGGCTTATAGACTCCAGGAGTTCGCTTCCAGTGCTTCTTGCCTACAGTGAGGGAAGAAGAACACAGGTAGCCGGCCCGAGGGCTCCATGGGCAGCTTTTAGGTTCAAGGTTCCATGCCTTGCATGCATCGGGCTTCGTTCTGAACTGATGTGGGCACCGTAGCCTATGTCTAGAGTCCTTGTGTTGCGCAGTTGCACAACTAGTGTTCTGCGTGTACAGCCCATGATCTTACATCCCACTCAGCCCTGTTCTGTAGTACATGCGATCGGCACATCCAATCGAACTTCTGCACACGTGGGCATACGCTGACTCGTTTTTTGTGTGGATGTGCAGTGCTATGAATAAGATAGAACATGTATTCGTACCAGATGTAGTCATTCATGTAAATACAGATCCTGCTTGTTTACATCAGTGTGCCTGGTTCTAGTTGGTGTCCTCACGTACACCTATACTCCTCCCGCCTGCTCTCCGGAAGGTTGTTAAAGATGTATCACGGAACAGCAAGATGGCTGCGTGCAACCACTGGCGAGCAGGGTTTCTGGTTCAGAGTTAAGGGTTGAACACGGGCGGGAAAGCTCGACTTTGCACGTAATCTTGGGCTTGAGAAAACAATCTTCACCGCCCCCCCAAAGCTCCAAACATTGCATCTAGTACAGCCGTAAAACATGACTCTCTGTGTCTCTGTGTGTGTGTGCTTGTTTAGGCGGGCGGGGGGGGGGGGGACAGGGGGAGGAAACCCTAAACCCTAAACCCTAGGCCCTACTACTGTTGATGATACAAATCCTGCTTTTCTTTAAGGACCCTAAACTATAGGAATTATGGTATGTTCCTTATTATGGGTAATGCAGGATAACCGTAGTTTTTTCATAAGCGGCACCCTTACTAGCCCTTAGCTCAAGCCCGAAGCCACGAAGCCTAATCTCGAGCTTTTCCATACGTCCTAACCATGGTCCAACAATAACAACAATAATAGCAATAATGATGGCAAAGAACTACTGGTACTACTGAAAACTACAACTACCACTACTTCTACTATTACCACTCCTATTAATAATAAACCTAACAATAACTCTTGTACTAATACTAGTTTAAACTAGTTGCAATCATCAGCACAAGGTTACTGCCATATTCACAATAATACTTACCGAAGCCAAATACGGTGGAGTACAAGAGAAGGGAAACAAAACCCGAGCATCCGACTGTCTGCCCAGGGTCGTCCTAGCCCATTGTAGGGTTCCCAGCTTCACCGCGTGCGGATCTTTGTATAGGTTTAGGGATTGATCTTGTGGTTTTGCATGAGGTTTCGGAGGGTTGCTGTTGGTTTGGGGTCTACGGTTTAGGGTTTAAGGTTTAGGGTTTCGGATAGAATCAGGATTTTCGGGCGAACCCTCAAGACGAGACACGAAACCCTTGCAGAGCCCTTACAGACGCCTGTATAGAGCTCTTACAGAAACACTCATATACTTAAATCAACAAACAGACACATGTGTATCTATCTGTATATATATATATACTCACATATCATGTAATACATATATGTATAGGGAGGCAGAGAGAGGGAGAGAGAACGAGAGAGAGAGAGAGAGAGAACACGCTTATCAACCCTAAACCCTAAACCCCTAAACCCCTAAACCCCTAAACCCTAAACCTTTAAACCCTGAACCCTAAAGATAATTCTCTAGGGATCCGCATAGCCGGGCCGGGGCTCTCCCTGTTTGGGTTTATAAGACCTTTTTGGTTTTGGAGATTGGAGTTTGTAGTTGCTTCGGATTGGCTTAGGGTTTAGGGTTTCAGGATTCATGGGATTTATAGTGTCCACGGTTCTTAGGTTTGCGGTTTGGCTTAGAGTTAGGGCTTAGGGTTTCAGGGTTTAGGATTCATGGAAATCGTGGACGGGCTCTGCAAACGGAATTGAAGCGCGGAGGCTGTAGGGACATTGTGGCCCCGGGGCTGCATCTCTGAGGCCCAAAAGAAACACCAGTAATCCTAAACTGAGTTCTTGGTAAGGGGTTTAACTTAAGCTACCATCTTAAGGAGACCGTTTATAATTTATCATCGATCCCTGCTATAGTAACTGAAACTGAATCCCTTAACAAGAACCCGGTGAATTACAATCGAGCCGAGGCTGCACAGGCGCAACCCAGCCTAAACCCTGCAAGCTTAATCTTCCCAGGAGCGGTTTAGGTTTTAGGGTTAAGGGGTTTCGGGGTTTAGGGTTTACGGCTTGGAGCGGTTGTCGATGTCTGAAGCTTCAAGCCCAAGGGGCTGAATTCTATGCCACTCTCGGGCCCCGAAAAAGGCAGCCTAGACTACATATATATATATATATATCTTTATATCTCTCTCTCTCTCTCTCTCTTAATTAGCAGATAGATATACATATATATATATATAAGTTGCAGGACCGTTTAAACACCCAATATCAAAGAACACAGTGTAAAACATGAAAAACCCTTATCATAGCACGCCAGAAAGCTGCGAGCCTCCTGCACCCTCCAACCCCAAAGCCCCAAACCCTAAGACCTATGTAACCTCCTGAAACCCAAACTCCCCAACCCCAGCCTCAATACATCTAGCCACAATGCGTGAAGATGCCCGCAAGAACAGAAATACATACGTATGTATATATATATATACACATACATACACACATACATACAGACAGACAGACAGGAAACGGACGGACATAAAATTCAGACAGACAGACAGACAGACAGACAGACAGACAGAAAAACGTACACACACATATATATATATATATAGATATATATATATAACAACAAATAATAAATACAAATATATATATATATACATATGTATAGAATTTTTTGTTCATATACAAAACAAGAGGATGCGGAAAGGGCACGCTGGGAGTGCCCGGCTTCCCAGACCCCGGCGGCCCCAGGAAAAGCAAGAAGAACTGGCGAGGGCGCCTCAGAGATCAGATCAGGGATTTAGGGTTTAGGGTTTAGGGGTTTAGGGTTTAGGGTCTGGATTTACGGTGTTTCCCTAACCCCCCAAGTGCTTACTATATAGGGCCCTAGGGGCTCTAGTACCCTATATAGTAGGTACCTGGAAGGTTAGGGGCTTTTCGCGCTCCTTGCTTCCGCTGCCGTGGATTTAGGGTTTTTGACACTCGCACTCGGACAAGCCTGGCAAGGTCTGCAGCAATACTGTTCCAAGGACAGTATTAGGGTTTAGGGTCTGGGTTTAGGGTTGAGGGCTTCGGATCTAGGTTTGTTTTCCCTATTTCAGGGCCGGGATCCGTGGTTTAGGATTTAAAGTGTTTGGTTGCGGGTTTCGGATAGGGTTTAAAGTTTAAGGTGCTTTTTAGTTAACACCCTTCTTCTGCTTGCTGTGGCGCGGCTCGCTGAAAGGCCTTGCCGGCCGGATGTCTCGGCTCTGCCCGGACAGGACTCTTCTCACACATAACTTGCAAGCTGGTCGCCAAGGCCCTCAACCCTAAACCCTAAACTCATCAGACACTACAAGGTTTAGGGTTTAGGTTTTAGGGTTTAGTTTTTAGGGTTTAGGGTTTAGGGTTTAGGATTACTACAAGGCCCGCAACATGATTCAGGAGACGTGCAGTCATGTAACCTATATCCCCTGATCCCTACATCGTAGGGTTTAAGCTCTCACAACTCGGACAAGCCAGGGGAGAAGGTTTAGGGTTTTGGGCTTAGGGTTTAAGGCGTACAGTGTTTACTTCTCAAAGTATTAAACTGTATGTCTGTTGAGATGCTATTCCTAATTGATATTCTGTATAGCTGAAAACAGTTTGATGAATGTCCTAAGCCTCAAAATTAGAATCGTGTTTTGGGGCATCTATAGTACGATGATAAAGAGGAGCCTTAAGGAAATAAGTATTTAGGCCCCTCTGCATTCCCAGTCGTCACACCTCTCCACACTGCACCTTCCGGAACATCCGGGAACACTGTTCATAATTAAACAACTGGGTCAGAGAGCGCTGCGCACTTTCGAAAACCTGATAAGCGAAACTGAAACCACAAAGGGTGCTACCTCGCAAAATGCAGGTTCAGATGCAACTAAGGCTTTCCAGTATGGGCTGTGGGTTTAGCGTGGACCTTTCTTTGGGATACGACTTTGCTTCTTGGGGCTATATTCCCGCATACTCAAACAAGGTCCAACTCCTTCGAGAGCAGGGCGTGTAAATCACCATGACTTGCTGCTGCAACCTTGGTCCGCGGGTCTTAATGGGTTCAGGGCTGCGGGTTTCAGGATTTCGGGGTTAGGGTGTAGTACAGCTTGGATACAGAAGCCTAGCCTAGACGACCAGAAGCTGAGACTTGCGATACCTCTTGCTGTAACTGTTCAGGAATTCCGGGCTCAGGGGTGAAAACCAACCCATTGACCACGCAATCCCTCAAAAACTACCACCTCAAACATTGCTGGTGGCCGCAAGCACTTTGTGACTGTTGCTCCTGAAGTGCTCTGCGTACTTGATGCCATAGCAGGCTACCGAAATATCGTCGCAGCCCGAAACCCTACAGCCTTGCAGAGGAAAAGCTCTCGTGAAAGCCCTCCTCGACTCCACGCCCCGCAAATATCTCTGATCTTGACATTGAACACTATAGACGCTAAACCCCAAATTAATCAAGATTACAGACTCGGCCGCCGGCGCAGGATGGACGCGGCCACTCAAGCCTCGCGACAGGATCCTATAAGGGGTTTTTCTAAGGGGTTTTTTCTAGGGGTTCCTGTAAGGGCTCCTGCCCCAATCTTGTGATCCCCGTCCACTGTCGTAGGCCGGAAAGGAAGAGGAAGGTTCCTGTGGTCACGACCACGCACCACGCCAGTAGTTGTAGCCGTGATGCTGGGCGTTCTGGTAGCCTCCACCGCCTTTGGTGTCCATCCCTGCTTGCCCATCGAATGCCCGTGTGAGAGGCAAGTAGACGGGTGTCTCTCCGAAAGGGGCATTGCCCGAAACCATGAGCCTTATGCAGCCGCCGCTTGGCCTTGCTTCTTTGAGACCTGGCTCGCCGATATGCCAGGTAGGGATCTAGGATGGATCCCTGTGGCTCAAGCTGCCCGCCCTGCTGCAGCAGTCCGTCGATGCGTTTCGCGCCTGGGGCAACTGCAATCCTCCTCTGAGGTGTCCTGAGCCCTTTGTGTATACATATTTATGTGTGTGTATGTATATATATATATATATATGTATATAAATATTGTGTACATGCAAATGTGCTTTCGTCGGGATGATCAGGGGAATGGCATCTTGGCGATCAGCTAACAAGTTTAGGAACGAGCGATCTTTATAGCATTGAAACGGAATCGCAACCATATTACAAGGTTTACTGGACACCTCAATCTGGCGGTCTTGGTGCATTATGGGGTCGGCTGCAAAAAATATGTTGATAGTATTTGTGGGCTGCATCGCAAGATATCCGAATCTAGACCAGCAGCGGCTCAATAGCACATCATACACAGTGCGATGTTCGCTGTGCAGCCGCCTGGTGAAGTAGGCAACACAAATTTCAAATATGTCACATGTTTATTCCCCCTAAACGCTAAACCGTAAACTGCTCAAACCTTCCACGTGAGACGATGGCGCAGGAGGTCATTGAGGGCCGGCCGAAGGGAAGGTTGGAGGTTCGCCATGCTACACCTGGTGCTTGTACAACATTCCGAAGTGGGTTTTGCGCTTGACCCTTCAAAGGGCTTTAGGAATTACGGGATGCTTGGGATGTAGCCTTGTCGCATTACTGACCCTGTGTGCTCCAAGTGCCAGGATGGATCCGCGGCAAGATATTTTTGACTTGGTTGTCTTATTGGGAACGTCGGTGCAAACGAAAATGGCTCGGGATTGATGTTCAGGGTGCATCTTGGTTTCCTCTATCTTAATCTCTAGGTATGTCAGTTGCGCAGGACTCCGTTACCGTAAACCCCAGCCATCAAGCTGAAACCCTAGACCCAAAGCCTACACGGGACAATAATCCATATATAAGAAGTTCCAGGGCATAAGCCGCCAAACGCGCCTTCAGATGTGCATGCCAGTTCACCTGCAAGGCACCATGACAATTTTGGTTGGAGGTTTAAGGTTCAGCGTCCAAGGTTTCGGTCTTAAGGAAGCTAGTTGAAAAAGCAGCCTTCGCCACGACGGAAGAAAACCACAAGTAGAGCATGTGGCGGATTCAAGAACAGAGGTGCTAAAACAAGGTGCAGACAACTCAAACCAACCCTCAACCCTAAGCCCTACACCGTTCAAGCCTAAGTTTGGGGATTCGGCGACTAACCCCGCTCAAGAACATCTGGGTGTTCAGGCTTCTTTGCATGGAGTTTGGGGCCTCTGAGGCTTTAAAGGGTTTAGGGTTTAGGGTTTTTGGCTTCTAGTATGTTAGTATGCGCTTAAGCAACTTTTGAAGTCTAAAGCCTCTCCGTGAACCTCTTGGGCTAGTCCCTCGAATCTTCAACCCTAAACCCTAAAACCCTATAAAGCCCTAATAACCTGCAACCCTGAAACTGTGAACCGTAAAAGGCTAAACCCAAACCCTGAATCCCAAGCCCGGACACTCTCAACAACTGATTCGAACTTATAACGGTAACCACGGCTGTGCTTTTCGTTCAGGATCTAGGTTCAGAAAAGGAAAGCGGCTTAGGGCTTAGGGTTCGAAAAAGGGAAACGGAAAATGTCAAATGTAGCAAAGGGAGCTCTATGAAAACACACACACATATATATACATATATATAGACACGTATACATGTATAAACAGATCACTCCAGAATGAAAGGTGTCTCCCAGAAGAGAACCGGGGCTTCAGACTGTTAGCTTTTGGCCTCTGGGCATTCGCTCCGTTGCCCTAGGGGTCCAAAGGACCCAATGATTAAGAAATCGGGTGTTCGGGATAGTAGTAATGTAGGTCGGTATCTTGGGGAGTATATGATTATCAGGTGCCTGGACCCATAGGGTCACCTGCCAAGTATCGGCTGGAGGTCTAGAGTTGCGGACTAAAGGCTGAGGATTCAGAGCGTTCGCGGTCTTGGCTTGGGGCTTCGGGCCTCTCGCCTAGCTACGACGTTGCCCGCATTGCGAGGTTGGTATGGACACTTGCAGTTTAGAACATCCACATTGAGAGGCGCTCGTTGAAAATGCTACCTCGACTTCAAAGGCTTCTGTGTGTTTCTGATTCCTCCGAGGTGAGAAATTGCTCGCCGAACACTTAGAATAAATAGGTGAGCTTTTCATAGGGCACCGTTCCGCATGCATGGTTTCAATTTCCGAACCAGCAGGGCAGGTGCCCCTATATCCATGGCTTTAGCGGTCTGTGTCGTTTTTGTTTTAACAAGAAAAAGCACACATGTATCCATCTATCTATCTATCTCACCAAGCTATCCAGCTACCCAACTACTTACCCACTTACCCACCTGGCTAGTTAGCTAGCTAGCTAGCTAGCTAGCTAGCTAGCTATTCGCATATCTGCTTCTCCATCCATCTGTCTATTTTTTTATCTCTCTATCCATCTATCTATGTACCTATCTAACTATCTATCGACCTATCTAGCTGAATCTGGCTAACTAGCTAACTACCTAACTAGCTAGCTGTCCATCTGCTTATCTATCTTGACAGCTTTACTTCTTTCTTTACAAGCTACGCCTCTGAACCTTGGTATTATACACATGCACATACATGCAAGGAAACGGGCAAATAAACAACAAATCAAACATAACATACATGAATCGATACGTACATACGTATTATAAACTAAGATATATATATATACATACACACACATACACAAAACAATCACTTAAATATTTTTGAAGATATTCACACTCGCTTCTTCAATGTTTGCCATCAGCGATAAAGATGACATCGAGGTTGGAAAGAAACAGCTTTCGAAGCCCGAAATGCTGGGGGCGGCACGGACATCCGTAGAGGAAAGGAGAACTGGATCAACATAGTCCTAGCGACGAATAGGAGATTTTTGGATGTCGCAGCTTGGACCATGACATTTGGGATGCTTTGCAAGGCATGCCTGTTGAACATGGAGAATCTTGAGGCTTCAAACACAAAGGGCCACAGAAAGGCACAGCACCCCAAATGATTGAAAGTATGCAGGGGTATCTTTATAGCAACTTGAAGGTGCAGAATGTCATCTATGCTGTGTGTATGAGAATCTGACAAAACCGCGCACCCGGAATGCACGTGCGATATGTATGTACTACATGCTAAGTATGTAACTATCTACATATATATATGTGTATATATATATATACATATTATACCCGAGAGACATGGGTGCATATAGACTGCAGCGGATCCGATCCTTTTCTTAGCCGCCCCAGGCAAATATCCTACCTAAGAAGCTCCCATAGGGGCATAAGGTATCAGGCTCCTAAAGACAGATCAGACACGCACATCCCTGAGGCGGTCCTTCACAATCTCCACACGGTCTTTCATGTGGCGAGGTACCTGTGGCCAAGAAGCGCCACACCCCAAATCTTTAAACATCTGGCCCCTGACCCAAAACCCTTAAGCTCTGAATCTCAATACCTTGTTCCACAAGGGACTCGACTGCTCCACTTATGGCAGCCCTGAGTTTTACTCGTCGAGCCTACCCTGCTCTGAACCATAATCATAACCAAAAAAGCCCATGCTCTCAAAACTGTAGCCCTATACCCCGACAGTCTCTGTGCCCAAAAAACATCGTGATCGGGTGGATGCAAGACGCCTGCAGTTGGGGCTACTGTGGTACATGCGCTTGTTCCACGGTGTACATACGGGTTTGGGGTTATGCCTAAAACTATCATAATCATATCCTGCTTTCTTATAGGTTCTTAATTTTACCATAAACCCTAATATGACTTTTAGAAGGACCCTACAAAAACTAGGTTTTGGTCGGTTAAAGAGAACCCGGCAAGATGTCGGCACTTGAGGCTTCGAGGCATTATATCTGTACTGAAAGAAACATGGGACTGAGTAACTAGGATAAAAAGGGGTTCCTGATAAGGGGCACTATGTGATTCTGTAATGGGGTTCCCTTAAGGGTTTAGGGCCTACTTAAAGGTTCATGGGCCTTAGGGCGAAAAAAAAGGCAACGGTACTGCCAAATACCTATAGTCACAATTGAGGTGCTTATAACTGTAGTTACTAGCCCGATGCGTCTCCAAGTACAAAATCTTCAGGGCTGAGTGCGTGCTGCATGCGACGTAGAAACTGTTCGCAAGAAAAAATTAGGAGCCACACCACCCCCGAATCCTAAACCCTACGCCCAAAACCCCGAGCCCCGAAGACCCTTAACCTTAAACCTAACCCCAGTCAAAACTGGGCCTGAACAAGTTGAGGGCTTCGATGTGGTGGTTTGGGGTCAAAGGCAAGTTTAGGGCTTCCCTTTGCGGCTTTTGGGGTCTTCGGTGAGTTGCGGCTCAAGTTCGTTTTTTTTTTGGTATTTTGGGTTTGGGTTTCGGGTAACTTTCAGGGCATCGGTTCGGGTTTAGGGTTTGGGCTTGAAGGGTTTAGGGCTTCGATTTGGGGATCCGGGGGGCAGTGTCTTGCCTGTACATCTGCGCCGCCATGACCACGTGGAAACACAAGGAAGTGAATTCCTGGCATAAGCAGAGCGCTAGCCGCTAGACTCCCTGTGGACAACCAGAGTAGGCCGCAAATTCCTTTGTATATATATATATATATCTATATATGTATACTTGATATATATATATATATATGTCTATCTATCTACATCTACATCTACATCTACATCTACATCTACATCTACATCTACATCTACATCTACATCTACATCTACATCTACATCTACATCTACATCTATCTCTATCTCTATCTCTATCTCTATCTCTATCTCTATCTCTATCTCTATCTCTATTTCTATCTCTATCTCTATCTCTATCTCTATCTCTATCTCTATCTCTATCTATATCTATATCTATATCTATATCTATATCTATATCTATCTATCTATCTATCCATCTCCTGTACTTCAACCCCACCGAAGCTGGATATACATATATGTATATACCTGTATGTGTGGATATATACATACACAGACACACATACATACATACATACATACATACATACATATATACACATATATATATATATGAACACATCAAAACAAAAAATACAACAACAGCAAACCTAAACAAGATGTAAGTTTTCAAGGGTCACACATAACGCACTTCTGATTTAAACCTGAGCCCTATAAAACACACAATTGTCGGGTTGCGAATTCTTTTGTTCTGAAAAAATACTTAAGAGATACGTTGTTTGGGGCTAGTCACCTGTAAGCCCAGAATCTTCAGGCCTGAGGGAGCCCTAAACGCAAAGACCCCGGGAGCTCTCTCTAGCCTAAAACCACGAAGCACCAAGTTATCTAAACACTATTGCACCTCGAAGCCCTCAAACCCTACAGCCCAGATTTTACCGTGTCAGGCTTTCTTGCCTTTTTCAATAAAACAGATTTAGGGTAAATTGTGGTGCGCCCACATACCTTGTTAGCCTCTGAAGCTCCACGGAGCAAATCGTAACCTGACCTCATCTCCCGAAACCCGAAACTCTAAAGCCCATAAGCCCTTATAGATCCCTCAAAAGGAACCTTAAAGGAACCCTAAAACCCTAAATCCCTAAACCCCTAAAAATCCAGGAGAGGACCCCGGAAGCCCAAAGGACCAGAAGGGTCCAAACAGACTCAAAGACCTCATAGCCACGGTTTAGGGTTTATAGGGGCTTAGCTATGGTTTAGGGGTTTAGGGTTTTGCTAGGTTTAGAGTTTAGGGTTTGGTGTTTTGCTAGGTTTAGGGTTTGCGGGCTTTGTGGTTTCGGGCTTCAGGGTTTTAGGGTGTTAGGGCTTTAGGGTGTTAGGGCTTTAGGGTATTAGGGTTTAGGGCCTGTAACGGCCTGTACAGCAGCAATCCTCGAACCGAAGGCCCCTCGAGCGCTGAACTCCCGAAGCGAGCGTGCGGCCCTGGACCCGAAACCCAATTCCCTAAGAGTAGAGACAAAACTTCAAAAGTATCTGTATAGGGACTACATTAAGGCCACAATATATACTAGTTGGGTACATGGACCCTTCGGGTTGCAGTGCCGTAAAGCAAAGAAAGGCGAAAAGGGCACCTCCCATACCCGCCAAATTGGCCACCCAACTCAACACGAGGAAGCTGGGGCCTGTGGCAAGAATGCCTTTGCCACGGCCCTTGCGGGACCTCGGAAGTGAAGGGTTTGCGGGTTTCTTCAGCTTTAGGGTTTTGAGGGAGCGGGATTTTAGGATGAAGGGTTTAACAGCGTAGGGCTTTTAGGGTTTGGGCTGGGGTTTTTGAGGGTTTGGAATGAAGCGTTCATGGTCTAGGTCTTTCGAGTTTGAGGGCTTCGACACTCAAACTCGGACAATCCAGGCGAGGCTTGCGTTCTTCGGTCGGCCGAAGTGAAACTGAGTTCTCCATAGGAAGCATGACCGAGAAAGCACAGACCCTAGACGATAGACGCTCCTAGGCTGGGATTGCCGTGCTTCCGTTCGCCCAACATCCTGTATCTCAAAAGTCTCTTAGTTTCAGGACATTGAGCTCCAAGCTACAGGCTCAGAGACAGGACCACTTAACATGACGCAGAGAGGGGTAAACCAGCTGAATCTTCAATCTAGGAACAGAGAGGAGGGATGCCCAGATACACCAATTGCTCCATGCAATCTTACAAAGCTCCGTGCGAACTTCGAAAGGGGTTGGCTGCCCGACAAAGATGTGTGTTTACGGCTTTAGGGCTCTTAGGGCTTAGGATCAAGGGTTTAAGGCTTAAGGGTTTAGGGATGACAGGGCTTTCCGGGATTAGGCTTGGAGGGCTATATAGGGTCAGGAAGTTCGCACGTTGATGGCTGCGTAGGGGCGTGACATGTCGGTTTTGGCACCTTGTACAAGGCTTTCGTGAGGGTTGTAGTCACTGCTGGGGCTGTACGACTTCGGGTCTGGAGCTTAAGGCTTTATGGGGGCTCCTTAAGGACTTTTGAGCGAGTTTTTTGATGGATTGCATCAGAGTTCAGATTTAGGTGCTTATAAAAAGGCATGTGCACAAACGGCTCGAAGCCTGTGTGAGTAGTGCATGGACGGCCTTGGAGGGGGTAAGGCTGTTGAGTAAAGTGCGTTCTCTCGGCACTCTTCTATTTGGCGCAACCAACCCTGAGAGGCCTAAAAAGCCCATAAGATCCAGTATGCTATACGCTTACCCTCCAAAAACGCATATTTTCAGGCCTTTGGGCCCAAAGCCCCTATTATACAGGGCTTTTGGGCTATTTTGATGCTAAGGGATATAGAACATAATAAGACCGTATGGTAGCATCAATGCTCTAACCCAACGCCCTAGCAGCATGACAGAACCCCTAAACCCTCAAGCCCCAAACCCTGAGAACACAAAACACTCACTCTTGGAATAGATTAAACCCAACAACCAGACCCTAAACCAACACCATGAAAATCCTGGGATATACGGCCTACGTATCGGGGCCCTATAAAGAATCCCTAGCTTACAGAAGCCCTTCACCCCACAGCCTGTTTCCCCAGAACTTCATCCCTGTGTTGAACCCTGCAGTTGAACCCTCCATATTCTGAAACCCTTACAAGTGAACCTAAAACCCGCAACCAGGAACTCCAGGAACTCTCAAACCCTAACCCAACGAAAGAACCCTAACAATCTGAAGCGGTACCCCAAAGCCAAACAAAATCCCTAAAACGATAGCCCAAAGCATACATCTAAAGCCTCCAAACTCTGAACAGGAATCCAAAGGCCTTTAAAGCAAACGGGAGCTCTAAAGCGGCAGCCCCTAAAAAGGCTCTAAACAGCAACGCCAGAAGGAAATCCTAAACCCCAAACCCACTGCTAGAGGTCTTGTGGAACGTTTACAGGGGGGGCACCCAAAAACCTGAACCCTCAACCCCAATAAACCCTAAACCCTGAACCCCGAAGCCCGAAATCCTAAACCCTGAACCCTAAACCCAAAAACCCCTGAACCCTAAACCCCAAAGCCCTAATCCCAAGCTCCTTGCGCTTTGGCATCCGAGCTTCTCCCTAGGGCCTGCTGGCAGGGTTCCTTCAAAAGGTTCCTTTAAGGGTGCTGTAGGGTTAGGGTTTAGGTTTTAGGGTTTAGGGTTTAGGCTTTAGGCTCCAGGGGGTTCCTCTAAGGGTTTCTGTACAGTTGCCTCGAGAGGTTCCTTCGAAGGTTCCTATGAGGGTACTGTAGGGTCCCTTCAGGGGTTCCCCTGCAGGTTCTATAAGGGTTACTAAAAAGGCTGAAGCCCTGGGAATTTAATTAAGTTACGTCGATTTAGGGTGCCTGCACATTTTCGTCTAGGGAGTTCCTTTAAAGGTTCCTGTAAGGGTACGCCACGGCCCCATGACGGAAGGTTCCTCTAAGGTTACAGGGTTCCTCAGGGTTCCTCTAAGGGTTCCCTTAACGGTTCTATAAGGGTATGAACCCTAAACCCTGCACTCTAAACCCTACGGTAGGGGCCTGAAGGCTTAGGAGCTGAAGAAAGTTGCCATAACTTAGGGTCCCGATAAGTTTTCCTCTAAGAGACTCTCTAAAAGGTTCTTTGTTGCAGGTTCCGTTAAGGTTACCTTTTGGCCTTATATTTAACCGTTCCTTACGGGTACTGGAATACTATAGGATTGATTTGAAGGTTGCTTTAAGGGTTCTTTAGCGGTACTACATTTCAGGGCTTAGGGTTCGATCAGGATAAGACTAGGGTTCAGGGTCTGAGCCCTGAACCTTAAATCCTTGAAGAGCCTAAACCTAAACCCTATAGACTATAGACCCTAAACCCTAAGCCCCTGAAACCTAAGACCAATAGACCCTAAGCCGTAAACCCTAAACCCCTGAAGCCTAAACCCCATAGACCCCAAACCGTAAACCCACCTTCGCTCAGTTTTGAGACATCCCGAGAGTCCAAAAGGTCCCATGAAGGCGAAACACCGAAGGGGGACCACTCGTGGGTTTGTATATACATATATATATGTATGTATGTATGTATGTATGTATGTATGTATGTATATATGTAAATATATATATATATATGTATATGCATACATGTATATTGATGAGAGTGTCACTTTGTCCCTCCAACGTGAAGAAGGGTTTAAGGGTCTTGGGTTTAGGGTGCGGGGTATCTGGCATCACCATGTTGCTCCAAAAGAAAGCTTTTGGCACCACACGCAGAATTGCAAGGCCTGTTCGAAAGAGTCCTGGCCGACCATCTGCACCACCTGAGTTTCGTGTTCCATATGTTAGGGCTGTTTTGGGTCAAGGCTGGCTTGCTATTGGCGTACTTGGAGTATCATGGGGCTTTTAAGTAAGGTTCTAAGTACCTTAACAGGGGGTATAAGTCATAAATACAATTATAATTTCATGTCTAAGCATAGTTACTGAGTTCGATGATGCTTTAAGTATGGTTTAGGGCGGTTTAAGGTTTCGGCTTCAGGGTCTGGTGGTTCTGGGTTGCCCTCCTAGGCCCCTCCTTTGGACATCTTCAGGCTGCCCAAACATTAAACCCTCAGCCCGTGGAATTTGGCAGCTTCGCCCCTTCTTAAATGGGATCCCAGGAATCGCTAAGAGAGCACTGCAAGGGCTGTATGTGGGCAACTCCAGCATTTAGGATATGTTGTAGATGCCTTCGTCTGAAAATCTGTATGGGAACCTCTTTTAATTTAAGGCCGCATATACTGTACAGGCACATGGTCCGGTTGACAGAAACGTATAGTAAACCCTGTAAAGCCCCGCTAAAACCCCACCAAAACCGCATACAAACCCTGAAAAGAGCCCGACACCCTCAGCCTGAACCGTAAAGAACCAGCGCATGGCTCGCAGCCAAGAAATCAATATGAATTTCTCCTGGACCTAAGCCTTAACCACCTTTAAGTTCCGAAGCCATATATCCTACCCTCCCGTATTCATGAGGCCCATATGCAGAGAGAGAGAAAGAGAGGCCGAGAGGGAGAGAGATAATTTGTCTATCTACATGACCCTAAACCCTACCCCCTAAATCATATGTATATGACCCTAAACCCTATAAACCCTAAATCCTATATATGTATGCATAGATGAGCACACAAAACACATACCTTACCAGGCCCTCATGTCCCACTGCGGCTGGAGGGCCTGCAGCTGCCCATGAAGTTGGGCCGCTGCTTCTGCCCTTGTCAGGGTGTCAGGGAGTACGATCTCTGTGCTCGGGGCGATTCTAGGGTCTTGTAGGGTTATATATAGCGGGCTCGTGGGTTCCTGCGGGGGGGTAGTGTGTCTTGGTAATCGTCTGTGATGAGACCAAGGAGACCAAGGAGCCAAAACCCTTCAAAGCAGGTAGCTGAGATAGCCAGTGAAGTCTGAGCTTCATGCTGGAGTGAAGCTTCCCTAATGCTGTTTAAAGTCTGGTTAGGTATGGCTGGGAGAGTTATGCGTGTGTATGGGTGTGAATTACAGCTGCGGCAAGGTAATGCTTGTGGCCCGACTCGAAACAGTGGTTCACAGCCTACGAAACCAAGCTCCGCTAAAGCTGACTTACGAGGATCCTGCTAAATGTAGGCCGTAGGCTTGTACATCGAGGGCCCCTCTTTCCTCGCTGGCTCAACGCAGGTGTGGTTTAGGGTTTAGGGCCGTTGAGGAATTTGCAGGATTTACTGCTAAGAGCCTTTGGTGGACCTGATTGCTTCATACTTCCTGCTATACGTGGGGCTATAAGGGGCCCATGGGCTTCGGGGTCTATAGCATGGTTAAAGCAAAGTCTAGATGACATACTCGGGGCTCAGTGTCCTTACGGCGCTTACACAGATCTTGCACCATGAGGCTGCGAACACTTCACATTACATCTTAAAGGCACGCACAGAGTGAAGCCAAACGCTGTGTGGCTGCCGGGATACGATGTCTTTCAACGGCTAGCTAAGCAGCTGCTTCGACTACTCCTACTCCATGCTGCTACTGTCACCGGCCAGGGCGTCCCGCTTCACAACAGATACATCACAGCCCACGTCGTCCCAGGTCACGACAGCTTCCTCGCCAATAATGGCAGCAAAAGCGTCGCCAGAAGATTTGATCTTCTGAACCATTCGTAGCTGCTGCTGCACATCACTGCCGTCACCGGAATAGTCATAGTAAACACAACCCCAGGTCACGACAGAACCATCGCCAAGAATGGCGGCAAAAGCAGTCTCAGAGGATTGGATCTGCCGGACATTCTTCAGCCGGGCATGCACAGCACTACTGTTACCGCCAAAAGCAGCATCACCCCAGGTCACGACGGATCCATCTCCAAGAATGGCAGCAAATGCGCCCAAAGAGGCTTGGATCTGCTGCACATTATTCAGCTCCTCCTGTACAGCACTACTTTCACCACCACAGCTAGCAGCACCCCAGGTCACGACGGATCCATCACCAAGGATGGCAGCAAAAGCGTTTAACGTCGCTTGGATCTGCTGCACCATGACCAGCTTGTGCTGTACAGAACTACTGTCACCGCCATCACTAGCACTACCCCAAGTGACGACGGATCCACTGCCTAGAATGGCAGCAAACGCAGCCCCAGAGGCTTGGATCTGCTGCACATTTTTCAGCTGATGCTGCACAGCACTGCTGTCGTCACCAAAGTCAGCATTACCCCAGGTCACAACAGAGCCATCGCCAAGAATGGCAGCGAAAGCAGACTCAGATGCTTGGATCTGCAGCACGTTCTGCAGCTGATCCTGCACGGCACTGCTGTCGCCACCATCGTGGGTGGCACCCCAGGTCACAAGGCATCCGTCCCCAAGAACAGCAGCAAAAGCACGCGAGGAAGCTTGGATCTGCTGCACATTGTTTAGCTGAGCCTGCACAGCAGTACTGTCACCACCAAACTCAGCATTCCCCCAGGCCACGACAGACCCGTCAGCTAGAAGGGCAGCGAAAGCGCGCTGAGAGGCTTGGATATGCTGCACATTCTTCAACTGATCCTGCACAGCACTGCTGTCACCACCGGCAACAGCACGACCCCAAGTCACCACGGACCCATCGCCCAGAATGGCAGCAAAAGCGCCGCCGAATATTCCATCGTCAGGGCCTGAATCAAAACGTGAACCAGAGGCCTGGATTTGTAGCACGTCCTTCAGCTGATCCTGCACAGCACTACTATCGCCACCAGCGTCATCAACACCCCAGGCCCAGGTCAGGACGGATCCGTCGCCAAGAATAGCAGCAAACGCGCCGCCACAGCCCTGGATCTGCATTCCGCGCATCTGAAAGGTCAATGAGTCCCCATTCTGAAGCTCGGTATCCTTAATCCTTGAGGCTGCGTCCAGGATGCTCCCAGACGAGTGCACCAGTCGTCCCTTTCCCACACCAAGTGCAGTCTGCGCTTGCAGGCTTAGCGATCGGACTTTGTCTTCCAAGTCTGCTGTGACGGTAACTGTCCTGCCACTGAGCAGACCTACTATGACTGTGATCGACATGTTGCAAGTCGGATCTATCCCAGCATCTGACTCAAGGGTTTTATCTTGTGGGATCTTGTGGGGTGAGGGGCATCTCTGGTTTAATTGCGGCTTCATTGCCGTTTGCAGAAAAAAAAGCCATAGTTGGGACAACTACCCTCTGTTGGATAGGATGGGCGCTCCTAACTCCTGCTAACTTAATTCATCGTCCGGGCTCTATCTAGCTAGGCCATCTTTTTTTGGGAGGGGGGGGGGGCAATTTGTCTGGGTAATTTACGATATTCAAACAACTAGACTTTTAGAAACCTTAAAGACCGAATTAGCCTGAAACGTAGGAGCCCTATACCTTTATACTTGTGAACCCCTACTCGGTATATGAACCTTAAACCCTCTTAGGGCTCATTTCGTTTGGTAAGGAAAGTCACAAGATGGTATGTGATAAGACCACTGGGACGAATGCTTTAAAGCAGGTGGTTGGAGTCTGATGGGGGCTAGGGTTTAGGGTTTGGGGTTTAGGGGTTTAGGCTTAGGGTTTAGGGTTTAGGGGTTTAGGGGTTTAGGGTTTAGGGTTGCCACATGGTAGAGTGAAGCTTCTGCCTTGCTGTGTAACTGCTGCTTAGGTACGGCTGGTGGTTACAGCTGTGAAGATCGTGATGCTGTTCGGTGCTTGTGGTCACGTTCGAACCCTAAAGACGAAATAAGCCCGAAAAAGGTTTAAGGTTCATATACCACATAGGGATTCTTCATAGTATAAACTGGTATACGGCCCCTACTCTTTATAAGGCTCATTTGGTCTTGAAGGAAGCAACGGTTCACAACCTACGACCTACGAAGTCAAGCTTCTGACACAACCCTCAACTGCGGTTTCAGAACAGACGGGGTTGCTTTTGTAGGGGTCCCTGCCGTTAGAGAGTTCACAAATTATGAAACTGTACATAAACTGAACCCAAACTACTCTCCGGACCCTGAATGAATTATGATTTAGAGGGACCCCCCTAAGGGGGTATGGCAAATGGAGTTTGCTAGCAGAAGCTGATGGTCGGAAAGCAAGGCCTGCCAAGCATTAGCAACGACTGGCAGGCCTTAGTAGAGCCTAGCA